>JAVCKT010003698.1:0-10056 GCA_032273925.1 Rhynchotus rufescens
CATTTATGGCTGAAATGAAATATGTTATTATAGAGAAAAACTACAACGTTACCAAAAGAGAGGACTGATTCTATTCTGTTAACACATGCCTCTCGATGGGGATGAACTCTAAATTCAGAAATGCCCCCAACACCCTGCTCAAAATCCACGGATCTTCCCGAAGAGTCAAAAAGGGAAGTGATACGGGAAGACCAGTAAAACTATACAGGGAGTGCTGGCTAGTGTCCTAAGGCCTGATTTTCAAAGATGTCCATGAACAGAGATTAGGTCCACACTTGCTGGCATTTTTGGGCACCTACATTTGTGTAATTCCTACTAAAATCAATGGCAACTGAGCAGTTTACCCTGCGCACACAGTTTATGCAACTTTAATCACTTCAAACACTATTGAAAATTTGACCCCAAGTAAACAAACTGAAAAGCCGTTTTATAATGTTACTTGTAATGAGTTTGTGGAAATTTTCTTGAGACAGAAATGTGACTTTTAAATTGCAGTTTAGTAATCCATAAATGCTAATGAAATTCCCCACTGTCTGCCCTGCAATAATTTTTTCCTATTAAAAGCTTCTTTTCTAAACTTAATAAGCACATCACTATTCTGAGCACAGTTATTGTTCAGGCAAAGTTTAAATTTATTATTTAGGATAAAAGAGAGGTTGTTTACCAGTAACCTGAAGTCTGTGAGACACGAGCACTGCATGTATATTCAAACTGATGAAGTATATACATCTCCTTTCACTTAAGGCTAAGCAGTTTTTATCTTTGCAAAGAATAAATGTATAAGGCAATGACTGTCTCTATCTCTTTCAGCTTCCTTCCTGCCACAGAAACAAGAGTCAGGGAAGTTCAGAAAATTATGAGGAAGAGCAAAGCAGTCAGGAAGAAAGTTTAAACAGCAACTATACATAAAAGAGTTTTCTTATTGGCAAATAATTTCTCTCTTTTTGAATGACCACAAGTTTAATTTATCACAATGACTTCAATAACTCTACCTACATCCTACTAAGCACTGGAGCTCTGAAGTCCTTTAACAGGCTACTTTAGCTTTACTTCAGCCCTGCCAACGGACCGGTTTCAGGGTTATAGTGTTTAATTTCAGTGTTAAAGTACATGGCGAAGGTAGGCGCGGAACTGCAGATACCGTCATCTCCAAGATCTGTTATCCAATTATTTCTCAGTAATGGCATTAATGTCACGAGCTCTGGAGAAGCGCTCTCTAATAACAGCTGCAGAGTCGTCTTGGCAGCCTGATGGCAAATTTTGACACAGTTTCCAACCAATTTTGACAGTCTATGTGTGGAAATGGTTGGACCGTTCAACCTTTCAGAAATGCGCATGAATAGCCTGGAGTATCTGAATGTGTGAATGTAAAAGTACAGAGCTCCCCTGACACAGAAGTGTAAAAACCAAATTCTGCTTTAGAGACACAAAACTAGATGCAAAACATGAAGATTAAATAAAACCCGCTAATTTTAAAGAAAAAATAGGGCACAATTTTAGGCATAAAATAAATAGCCTTCCATAAGAATCATTCCTTCACCCTTTTCATAAAAGCAAAAACATCTTAGGAAGTCAGTTTGATAAAATGCAGGTGTAGTAAACACAGAGCCCAAGACCTTAATGAGGCTAAGGGAGAGTCAAACTCTTTCAGCCTTAAGCAGATATTCCAAAAGAGCTTTAATAAATGAAACAGAAGGCAAAAAAAATGGCAAAAAGCCATACAAATCTCCCTGCCAGAATGCCCGGCATGTGGATGCTGGATGGCAGCTCACTGCACTGGGGTGCTCCTGCCTCCTTCTGTAATGAAATCCCGCAGGGATGACAGAGAAGAGCCACCTGGACAGACCTTCCTCCATGCACGAGCTCCCCGGCTGCCCCACAGCACTGAGGGGTTGGTTTTCAGCCCCTGTGATAGAAATTGGCTGCTGTAACAAATGCAGGCAGTGGAAAATTCAGAGGGTTCAATACAGGAGGAATAGGTGAGATTATCCAAAACAGGTTACACAGAAGCTAACGGAGCAATCAGAACAGATCTGCCATTTAAGAGTTTCAAGGTTCAGTATCACTGTGTTTAAGTTTCCTAAGTCTGAAATTCTTTCTAAAACAATGATAACCTAGAAATAAAAAAAAAGTTAAAATCCCAGAAATAGAAATAGGAAGAACCACAACTTTCAAAAGCACATGCACTCTCCTCTATCTCCCTGCTACGTAAATATTATCATTACAGTAAGACACGCAATGTGTTATTACTATTAGCAATTGAAGCTGCACAAAGCTAGCTAATGACAAAAAGAAATATCAATGTCAATATGTAATTTCCAACATATTTTAAAAATACACTTTCAAAAAACATTTTTGGAGTATTTTAAATATTTTCCATTTTGCAAACATTTTTCACACACAGTCCTGCTGTCTGCGTCAAATGAGGCACCTCGCGTTTGAGCATAAAGCATCTCCACAGGAGACAAGTATTTTTAGAAGAACACAGGGCAAGTTTTTGTAAATACCGCTCTGCTGTGGTCACACAATATGGTCTAATGTTGGATTCACCTGAACTCTGGAAATCCATTCCAGAATAAAATACATTATTAATATTAATCACTTTTATCTTGCATCTTGAATGCCACAGAGCGCCTATTTCTGCAGAACAGCTTTCCTCCACAGGATGTGGCCTGGGTTCTCTTTTTCCACCTAGCTTTTACTCCACAGCAACACACAGTGAGTTGTTCCTACTGTGGTTTCTGCAGCATCTTAAAGATATTGAGTGGCAAATGACAAAACGTGCTCTTGGATGCAGAGGAGGAAGATCCCTGCACGATCCTGGAGCCCCTTGCCACATGCCCCAACCCCATTCGCCTGCACAAACCACAGCAGAATCTGCCTCCCCTCCCCTGTGACACATATGCAAAATCCGCACCCAAGCTCGTGTTATAAAGCCGGGGATCAAACCACTATCATTAAGGGAACGTGCATGCTGGGCAAAAAGCCAGTATCTACTGTTTTGAATCTTATTTTCTTAGAATAACATTGTAAAATGTATATATAGTTTCAACTTTAATGCAGACAGGAATTATTTCACCTACCAGTGAATTATATCCATTTCTGCTGTGCAATATATCATATGTTTAGCTGCGTGCACTACTTCACAGCTTAACCCATGGTGTACCAGCTTTTTAAGAAGCATCTTCTATACAGTATTCCCTACTACACCTCATCCTGTGCTTCCTTTTGCATCCCTTTCAGATCCATCCAGACTTCCCACTGTACCCTCCCTCGTCTCCATCACCCCTTTGCTGTCTTTTTTAAAACCAGGAAAAACATACTCATGGATCTGGCCTTCTCTTCTGCTTGAAAAACTCCCAAATCCACCTTTGCTGTGAAACCCGTTACCGTGTGTGCCTCTTTCCATATTGTATCCATGCCACACTTTATCCATGCACAAATACTATATTATTTGGCAGGGATTTTCCTAACTTGCTTTGCCTGCACTGTTATTTTATAAACTGCCAAGCACATTTGAATTACTGTGTAAATAAACAACAGTAGCAAAATCCAGATGAAACCTCACAGAAAATGTAGGTAGCCGGAATGTAATTACCCAAACTGGAACCTGGCCAGGACGACAGGGCAAACGTCCTTAATCTCCTGGAAAGCGCCAAGGGATCATTAAGGCAGCCCGGATTATCCACAATCCTAACTATGTAAATCCATACTGCACAGGAAATTCCAAAGGCCGTCCGGAATGAGCTATTTTTTTATTTAGTTATCCCAGGTACTGTCACGGGTGCGAGGGCCTCGCCAAGAGGTGTCCCTGGGGTGGCAGCTCCGGCCACCGCAGGCTGGCACCGCCGTCCAGGCAGGGCCGCAAGCGGACGATGCCCCTGAACGCTGCTGCGAGGCGACACGTTCAACCTCAGCCACCCTGCGCCTCCTGCAAGAGGCCTCCTGAGAAACCCATAGGAACGCTGCATTACAGTTGGCTTTTTGCTTTTATTACCACTCAGTTCCCATTTTCTGCTGCCATGCAGCCAAATTTCACCACTCTATTTTTGCCCCTCAGAGGGAAACCTGCAGCACGTGCACAGCGCCTACCTCCCCATCTGCAGGTCCCCATCATCCACCCAGAGAAAACGCAATGGTGACCCTCTGAAAACCAACGCTGCCAGCTGCGTCCCCACTGAACACCCTGCCTTGTCTTTTTACACAAGCTGCTTGTCAGCACTGCTCCTTCTCAAAAAACACTGGGCACTTAAAAGCATCACAGCTCTGTTTCCCTTCTTTTCACCGTCACATATTAATAGTTGCCACATTTCTCCCCTCCTTTTGTATTTCTAGATCACTGGACATCTACTATTGTACAAAGCAGCACTTGAGCTTGAGCACTTGAGTTTCCCTGCTGCTGAAAATCTAAAAGATGCAATATTTATATTTTTCTGCATAATTAAAGAATGAGCAATTTTGAGAGTATTTCCAGAATTTTAGTTATTTAGAAACACCTTCATAAAATGTGGCCGTCACATTTGCAAGCCATGTATGTCATGAAAATATTTAATACCATGTAGATTTCTAGTTACTTAATAGCACAAAACTCTCTACAAAAACAGAGCTGTCAAAGAAGATCTTTATTTGCTACACTGTGCATTTCATTTCTATTTAAACTCTGAAGGAAAAAAAGGAGTAATATTATATAACATTATAAAACCATGATTTCATATTGTGTTTTCCTTTATACTGTTTATAATTTAAAGGACAGGTTTAGAGCTTTTGTTTCCTTTGAAACAAAAAGCCTATTTTAAGAATATTTTAAGAATAGGCTTTTTATTTTTCCTTCCAGAAGTGTCATTTAAGTAACACAGTTTGGCTTATTGGCTTTTATCTGTTTAACAGTGTCCAATAGGTAGGTGACCTAGCTGCATGTGCTCAAATAATCTAACTGCTAGATCAATGAATGCAGCAGCAATGAAGAAAATGGCTGCAAGCTTCTCCAAGCAAAAGATTAGAGACTCAAAAGAAAGGACATTCTCTACCAGATTACATTTTATATTTCAAAGGAAATACAACTGTTTAGTTTTAAAAGAAAATCCATGTCTGCCTCAAAGAAATAACACAGTATTATTCTAATATATGGTTACTAAACAATGTATGTTTATTGTCAAAATTAGAGCACATTTTGCCAGGCTTGTACTCAATAGCCTCATTCAAGGAAAAAGCAGTCTCTGCTCAGGAAACGTCACGGCCCTAAGAGCTGGTCCAAAGTGAACTGTTGTCTCACGCGTGAAGATAATGAACGTTAATTTAAAGCAACGTTCTTTCAATTCCCGTTTTTGCCATGTAATCCATGAGGCCTGGAAGCATGTGCACGCTCAGCCCCCCTCCTCTCTGTCACTCACACACAAACACTTCATTATATATTCGCATTCCCCAGCATCCAGGGGAAAATTTCTGCAAAACTAATATTGCTCCGCTCCGGCTGTGGGTGCTGCCCAACATGACTTCAACAGGGAGACTCCCCTTCTCTCACACCCGTTTTGAGGGTTATACCTGCACTTTGCACTTAACGCTTGCTTCTTGCCAAACTCTTTCCTTGCTTTTACCTATACATTTCCCAGCTCTTATTTGCACTCCACAGGCATCCACGGTGACCCTAACCGCCAGCTCGGGCGCTCTTCTCTGTCAAATGCTGCAGGAACAGGCAGGCCTCCTGGAGGGAGAGACTCCAGGGAAACGGAGGGGAACTGCAGAGCAGGGCTGCAAGGCAACCGGGGACAACAAAGGAATACATTTGACCCAAAAAGGATTAAACTTTAGCATTATTCACCAGAATGTTCATTATAGTAAACAGAATTCAAAATATTTAAAAGAGAGTTGTGGAGCAAATGAATGTTTACAAAGGAAGTGCAGGTACCGGGGTCTCATAAGCATTGCTTAGAGTCTAGTAAGGGGAAAAGTCTCCAGAGGGTCCTGCAGCAGAGCACTGGGTGAAGGGGGCAGCTTTCACGGACACCTGAGGCTGGCAGTGGCTGGAGCACAACTCTGGATTATGTGACGTACGAGTTTGACCCAGAATGGCAGCTCTCATGGAAGAGAAGCCAAGTGGACATTTGGACACCATCTCTTCCCACTGCAGCTGCTCCTCCACCAACCCAGCAGAGCAAATGCTGCTCCACTTATGGACTATCCACTGATAGTCCATATTTCCTAGACGGGACAATCTGAATTACAAGAGGCCACCTCATGTCGGGAATCAGAAAGAAGGTAAGAGCATGTTTGCAATCTGGACACTTGGTAAAGCAGCCTTCTGAGCGCCAGCAGAATGGAAAGTGAGTAGAAAATGAAGAATCTCTTCTCTACAACAAAAACTGTAAGTCTGTTTACTTCAGGTCAATGTAGGAAGCTACAAAATGGAAAGATTCAGTAACTAGATTAGGAGGATTAGTGGTGCTTTTCATTTTCCAACAAAGTCATTCTGAAATGTTCCTAGATACACAGCAGTGGTGGTTGAACTGCAACCTCTCATTCAGAAAGAAATCAAGCAGTGCTTCTTCTTTTTATATATATATAACAATATTTTAATACTGATCAAGGGGTCAGCCTATGTGAATTGCCATAAAGCAACATCTCCTCGCACCCTTCCCCTCATCTAACCAACACCAAAAGTTTTCACAAAGCTGTTTTCA
This sequence comes from Rhynchotus rufescens, assembly GCA_032273925.1. Lineage (NCBI taxonomy): Eukaryota > Metazoa > Chordata > Aves > Tinamiformes > Tinamidae > Rhynchotus > Rhynchotus rufescens. Next base: position 6,678 of record JAVCKT010003698.1, read on the forward strand.
CTGATATAAGTCACTAAATTCTCCCTTTTTATTGAGAAGCGTTGGTATCAATGCCAGATTATCCAACACACCACCAAGCGAGATAATTCAGGGTACCCTAATACCTTCAAGCCTCTACTTGCACGAACAGCAAGACTGACAAAAACATCCAGTTTCCTGAGCAAAGGTTCTTAGAAACCTCTTAGGAATGTTCCAAAACCTCAACTCTATTTGTATAAAGCCAAAAACAGTGTCAGTAGGGTTGCTGTGAAAATAATCTTTGCTTTAGGAAAGAGTTATACTGAGATTTCTGAAACTGTGCAACAAAGAAGAAGTATAAGCTCAAGGCAAGGAAAATGTTACTCTTCCCAAGCGCCTCCTTGCACAGAAGACACAGGACAGTCTGTCTACATTTAGCAGGTAAATGGTAATGAACAGGATATCTTAAGGCTATTTGGGGAATATGCAATTTTTAGTGTAAGTTTAGAGACAAAAGAACCATACAAACACTTGAAAATTAAACTTGCTTTCTCATAACTGATTTGTGTCATTTTAAAACTGTGCTAATGTTCTAAATTTTTGGTTTTTCTCTCTTAGTTTTCAGAATGTAAAAATAAACCTTTAATTTAATTAATAGTTGTATCAACTGTCCCGGTAAGAATGTTTCTTCGTTTACCAGTTCCCTTCATTTACAATTCAGTCTTTCTGTAGCTAACATTCAGGTTGTAAGATATACAGAAAAAAAATTAAAGTCACTAACAGAAAAATATGCAAGTTATCCACGTTCTCTCTGTTCCTTTCAATGTACTGTAGATTCTTTCACAGACTAAAGGACAGGTAGGAAATGTAACTTCAGAGGGAACAATTATGAATTTAAAGTTAAGATGTACAAAAACCTAGAGTAACAGTAGGTATGCTGTTCCTATTTAAAATACATGAAAAATGTCTGCATAACTTTGAATATTTCAGTAAAAGTATTTAAAATATTCCTTTCATAAAATTATACAGACAAAAAAGATAGAAAAATAAATACAGAAATATATTATATGAAAAAATAAATTTCATCCATCAGTATGTTCCAAGTCCTACCTATTTTTTCTGTTTGTCTAAAAGCCTATTAGTAGCATCACAGTATAAATTTATTAAGTGCTGGTATGACCAAGGTCTCTATAATTATACTAATATTAACCTGTTGGTAGCAGTGAATTTTCTGCAGTGCATCATCACTACCAGCATTTAGTGAGCTATGATTACATTTTATCAATAGCAATTATTTTGCACTGCTTTTGTACAACTGTGAACCTGAATCTTAAGTAATTAGTTAAGAAAAAGGAATTATGGAAAAACACTGTTTAAACTTGCCCCAACTAAGGACAATGGTGGCTCAGAAGATAATGAGCCCCCAAACTACTAGCAGATTAAAAGGAAAATCTGAAAAATAAGAATCCATCGTTGAGAGGTAAAATTTGTGCTTTTGTCTGTGCTTGTGAGCACAGGCTTTGTAATTTTACCACGCAAGGCACAGCTCTCCCCTTCAGAAGTTCTCCTTTATGGAAATGAGGGAAATAGTAATAAAAATTAGATTTACAGTGCAGACTTGCCTGTTCTTTGGTTTCTGACTTGAGCAACATCCATATCTCTAAACAGGTATTTGCAGTGAGTATCCTGTTCCTAAATGGAGAAATACTGCGAAGCTTCATAAAAAATGATAATAGCTTGTTATGAATGATAAGCTCTCTTTTCTCTGAGACCTTTTTGAAGATTTGTTCAGGAATAAACATACTCAAAACATTTTTACCTTATTTTTCTTTTTTTCTTTTTCTGTGTTATATAATCTCTAGTTACTTTAGGACTCTACTAATATTCTCCCTAAATTCCATTTTGTTCACTCTCATTTCTGTTCCAAAAGGTTCCAACAAAACCTACTGTTAAGAATTACTCTGCTAAAATTTGAGAACTAATATTCTATGTGTCCTACACACATCCCATCCATTTGTCTTTAAAAGACCAGTTAATACTGGTCCATGCACTAAGTGCTCAAGACCCAAGTATCAAAAGCCAGCCTCCAAAACGCCACTTTCGAGCACCAAAAAAAGTCCTGCACGTCCCAGCAGTCTGTAAAAAGTTATCTATTAAAATCCTGCACTGTGTTTCATATTTATTTTAAAACATGCTAACAAGGAAAAGCTGCATAAGAAGACTGAGAGGCAAAGAGCAATATTTCAAATTGTTCTTTTTCTAAACTACTAGAGCTCAAATTTTAATATCCTCTTATGGATGAACGTGAATCAAGAGTGAGACTTGTTCTTTGCATGCAAAAAAATCAGTTCATATATAAACGTGAGGAGGGTATTATTGCTATTTTTGTAGGTAGGCTTGGCATTGTCTGTTAGTCAATACATGGATTTTAGCACTTCAGATTTCACTCTAAGGCTAAAATTATTTGTGAGAACTTGTTAATATATTACAAATGAGAGTTGCATGAAGTACCATAATCATCAATTTACATTTTTATTGTCATTTTTGAAATATTCAAAGATATTCTCATTGTTGGCATACTGATATTTTACATGTAACTGTTAATATTTTTGTCATTTTGAATTTATGAATACTAAGCCTGCCAATTTATCCAATAATGTATTTTACCATATTTAGATGTCTCCACTCACTCACAGAGCAGAAGTTTCTCTATTTTTGTGAGGTGGTAAACAACAGAGAGAAAGAAATTAGAAGAAACTCAAAACCAAGGTCTTTAAAATTCCCAATCCCAACTTCACTTTGGATTTATCTATATGATACCATAGGATCTGGCTCTGCAGGAATATTATTAAAGCTGACTGGCCTAAAATTAGACCCAGGAGCTTTACTTTGGGTTCGTGAACATGTCACAGTGTCTCATCACCGTGTCCGCCGCAGCCTCTCCACAGAAGTGAAGAACAACTGTTCTTGTTGGAGAGGGATAAAAACATAGACACATGAAAAGATTTATCAAATCTTATTAAAACAATAAGGAAAATCTGCTTTGAGCCTCGCATAGTTTTATGACTAGAGTTAGTCTACCCTTTATTAGCTTGTATATTTAAAGAAACTGATTACAACCTCCTTACATAGATATGTATCAAATCAAGCACAACTGTACATGCTTCAACTTTATATATTTAATGAAACACTACAGTTAAATTGAATAAAGAGTAAGTAGTTTACTTTTTAAACAAAAATAATGCTAAAAATCCATTATATATATTTTTGTTATTGTTTGAGGTAAAGTTAGATAAAAAGATTCTTCATTTAACTCAATATTCATGGTTTAGTCAAGAACAAAAATAATACACCTAAACCCACAATTCAGTCCTGCTTATTAACTCCATGGCAGACATTGGTTTAAACAGATGATAAAATG
>JAVCKT010003699.1:0-10807 GCA_032273925.1 Rhynchotus rufescens
CCTGGTAGCCCTGCGCTGGACTCTCTCCAGCAGCTCCACATCCCTCTTGTACTGGAGAGCCCAGAACTGGACACAGTACTCCAGTTAGTGGTTGCATTTTCCCTCTCATGTCACTAAGTGCCCAAACATGGAAAGTTCTCCTAGACACTGTTCTGGCCACAGTCCATGTGGTACACACAGAGATCCCCAGTGCTGTCATAGCAATGCGCTCCTTCTGCCACTTGGCCGATGGAAAGTAGTTGGAGAGCCCATGCCCTTTTAGGGCAGAACCATAGCTTCCCTTCCCCAGCCTTGAGGGAGACCTGTTTTGAGAAATGGTGAGAAGTTCCAAAAGCACCTGATGTGACTGATCACCACCAGCATCCTTGACACCTCTGTGCTTAGCTGGGGATATCTGTGGTCTCTGGGTCTCTTTCACTGGCATGAGTCTTCTTTTTGCCTGGAACAGCTTTAATATTAAAAGAGTGACTCTGTTGCCTTGTGGTTTGGGTTTTAGAGGGATAAGACCACTAGCCCTTGCTTCAATGAGTAGGTAAGCATTTAAATGACAAGACTACCCAAGAGACATTAAGCTAGTTTCCCACTGACTCCAGAAACAAGCCCATGCTGGACACTCTCCGAGAGGGCATAATGTGTGTTTGATGCTCTGCTGACAGCAACAACATTGATTTTGTCTCCTGTCTTCTGCAGAAGAGCACAAAACCCTTTGGTCAGTATGGTGTGCTGGCTGTGTGTGCCTGGCACCCAAATGTTGTTCCAGGCAGTTGCCAGCCCCCATCATGTCCCAGGAGCAGAGATGTGGGTTCCCAGGGCTGCTCCTGCTCATGACCCGTTGCCTACTCTGCCTGGCGTTCTCTCTGTGCCCTCATCAGCCCGGGTGTGAGGTCACTGTGCTCCCATTCCGCCCCCACCCCGGCCACTGCTGCCAGTGTGCTGCCCACCGCGGCGAGGTCGCAGCTAGATGGTAGCACTGGTGTGAGGGGCGGAGATGTTGAGGCTCCTCTCCTTGCTGGGTGAGTGCTCCCTGCATTGCTGCTGCCCCTGTGACAAGGCACCGGTCCAGATCCTCAAGGCCGGGCACTGACATGTTTCACCTGGAGTAAAGGGAGCCTTGAAGTCCCTTGCTCTTGGCCGCAAGCTCTTGGTATTGCCTTCCTCAGCCCACAGCCCAGCCCATCCAACTCCCTTGCAAAGCCAGCCGTGGGAACAAGTCACCCCTGCTCTCCTCCAGAGAACTGGGGGCCGCCAGATGGGATGTGGGGCTGGGGATGGCACAGTAAAACCCGCAGAGCTTGCTAAGCATGAAACCAGAGGCTGCAAGAAAGCAAAAGTTGCTCCTTCAATGCCTTTTATTTATTTACTATTTATTTACTATTTATTTACTATTATTTACTAAGCATGCCATGCATTTTTCTTCTCAGGTTTGCTGATCTGGCTGCAGCCCTCTGTGGCTCCGCCAGTCTTGCTTCCTGGCAGCCCTTTGTCTGATAGTGAATATGAGGTTTTCTTCTCCAAACTGAGGCCCTCATGGAAGGCACGTGCTACTTGCCAGCTCCGACATGACCATGGCTGTGTCAACCCTGAAATCCTGCAGCTGGACAAGGAGGAGAACCACGGCGCTATCCCTGAAGGTAGAGCAACACGAATGTGTACATGCTGTCAGTGCTACACTGAGGTCGCTTCGTCTTCTAAGGGCAAGATAGCAACTTCCTGGGCTGAAATGGCACAGAGTTTCTCTGTCCTGTCAAATAATTGCAGAAATGATGGTGGCACAGGCCCTTTGGGTGTCTGCAGTCCAGCCTCTAGTGTGAATCTAATGCCTCCTAGCATTAGATCAGATCAGGCTAACTTTACCTTGGTGGATTTTTTTTCAATTTCCAACGATGGAGACAACAGTGCCTTTCTGGGCACCCATTTCTCTATCACCTTCCTCATGAACAAAAAAATGTGCTGGAGTGTTCAAACTGAACATCCCAAATGGGAATTTGTGGCTTTTTCCTTTTATTTTGCCTATCACCACCAAGAGGAGCTAGAATCTGTTGAGATTTTTTTTGGCTTTTTTTTTTTTTTTTTTCTTTAATTAAGGTGTTTTTGTTTTTAGTTGCAGGCTGCAATTAAATCAGCTCTTAGGCATGTCTATCCCTGGCTAACCAAGCTCAGCTCCCTCAGCCTCTCCTCACAGGCTTCACAGGCTGAAAGCCGTGGCCACCTTAGTGTACCTGCACTTGCCTCTTCCCGTTGTCCATATCCGCATTGAACCATGTGTGGTAGGGAGCAAAGGGAGAACTGGCCAAGGCTTTGAGAAGCTCTCTGGCCTGCTCTTCCCAACCATTCATGTTATGACTGAGTTTTTTCCAGATTCAGAAAAGAAATTTGGTTTACAGGCTCTCCTAGGCCTTTAAGAACCCCTGAGCTGATAAGTTGCTTTTCTCAGTGTATAACATTTCAGTGGCCACGAGACGTTTCAGTTCAGGAAGCACCATGGCAACAGCCCCCTTTATATCTCTGCAGTCTCACTTTCCCTGCACCCATGCATCCGAGAATTTAAGAGGGATAATTATATCTGCACAGCTGAAAAACTTGAGACTACTTCTGTTGTATTTTTCGACAGAAAACAAAATAGGAACAATTTTCTCATAAAAATATGTTTTTATATTTAGCTATGAACGTCAATGAACTGCATGATCTGCCAACTGTCTATGCTTTTTTGGACTGGAGCTTGAGGGCCACCATTGCTTGCTTGCTTCTGCAGCTGTGGCAGGAGAATGGTTCCTCTCCTGCATCAGCAGATCCAAGGGCAGGCCCTGGTCCCTGCAATCCACAACCCTGTGGTGCAAGGAGGCTGCGCCTGGGGGCTGTTCCCAGTTCCTTGCAATGTCCATCTCCCTGATGCTGCTCATGCTGGTGCATTCAGGCACTCTCCCACTGCTGCTGCCTTCAGAGGCTTCAGCTATCAGGAGCAGAAGCATCTGAGGAGTGCTGAATATTTCCGTATGAGAGATGAACAGAAAGGAGGAGGCAAGGATCAGCGCTATAGGAGGCAGGCTGCTGGTCCAGCCACGCCATCAGTAGTCAATAGGCCGTGGGGAGAGCTCATTCATGATGTAAATAAAGAGCAGGGAGCTAGAGTAGCAAAGAAAGTCCACAGGAAACCTTATCTGTGTCAAGTTTTTCTTCATTTCCAAGGTGCTAGAATGACAATACTCATCCCTTCCCCCCTCACACTCTCAAAAAAGAAGGCAAGTTCCTGTATCATCTGAAGGCCATTCTGTGACAGGACAGAACAACTGTCAGTACTCAAAGCCTGGCCTGGCTGAAGAGAGCCAGATTAATACTGGAACATAGGCAATGGTTGGGCTTCCTCCCCTGTTTGTTGGCCCATTGCAAGCGGAGCCCTGGAGAGATTTCACAGGTTGTCACTAACAACGGAGAGGACGAGTTTCAGATCTCATTACAAGTTGGCCTTTTTCTGAGAGGGAAATGTAGTAGATAGTGAAATTCCAGTCTTGCTAGTGAAGCCTTAGGCTTAAGACAAGAGACAAGATATCCTTTAAAAAGATATATAGCCTCCTATTTAGTGTGTGGGTAGAAGACCCCTTTCCAAACCATCAGCCCAGAAAGCAGTGAAAGCTGGACATTTTCTGCATGCCATGAGTTACACCTTGCTTGCTCTCAAGACAGTAGTTTTGTTCATTGTTTACTCTCTATCTGTCTCTTTGGTATGAGATATCTGTCTTCTCTGAACTTTGATGATTTTAATGTGTGTAGCCCTTGGCCTGTCCATTGATTTACCAAAATTGACTGGCAAAATGAACTCCAAGTCAATAAGAAAGCAGAATAGGATGCTCTGGTCTCTGCATAATGAATGCTTAAAAAATGAATTTTGAATACAATGTAGTACATCAGCTTTTACATGGCTGACAAAACATGGGGACAGGAGCAAGAGTACCTGATCATCTGGTGTTCCCAGCCCTGGTATGATCGTTTTTCTAACCCATCACATCACCACTTGACTGTTTTGTTTTGTTTTCTGTTGTTGCCGTTGTTGGTTTTTTTCTGGTCTAGGACTAAGAACAGAGTCCTTATCAGGTTATGGAAACAAAATTTTTAGTCCTCTAATAAAATAGAAGATACCCAGTGGCAAAAAGGGCAGAAGGGTGACGTGAGACACTGTGTGGTTTTAGTGAAACGTACCCACAGCCTGTGGTATCTAAGCTTTGTTTTAATAGCAGAAAGCTCAGATCTCCACGTGGGGGCAGCCAGCTTTGACTTTTTGTTCAAATCAACCACATATCTGAAACTAGATATCCAGGAGGTCCTTGCGTCTCACCACTCCAAGGAAGTATATGCTTCAGGTGGCCACCTCCCCCAACCTCACTGTTCTCTTCCCTGTCTCTAGGGCCCATCTGTTCTGAATTCCCTGAGGGACTGTGGTTTATGAACTTCTGCCAGTTCGCCCAGTACCGCTGCTACTACCACAGATTCTATATGAAGGTGAGGATGGGACTCAGGCTGGAGAAGGAGGGCAGCTCTCTAGAGGGAAGGAAGGCATCAGGTTTCAGAGGGTTCCTATAATCCACAGATGGGGTAAAACAGCAGAGAATATAATTCAGGGGGACTGAGTTTCTCCCTCTCTCTCTCCTCTGTTCAGCGAATCCTGTGTCCACCTTTGTCTCCTCCACAAGAGGATCTTATCCAGGCAGAGCGATCTTATGCTTTGGACTCCTGGGCAAATGATGGAAGCTCCCTTACAAAATCAGGTATGGCTGCACTGAGCTCCTCTGGATGTCTCTGCTTCTGTGCCTTTCTCCATCAAATACTTTTCTTCCTTGCAGAAAAACTTGGTGTAGTTTTGGGTCCGTGGCTTGTGCGCAAGTGCAGCTGACATGCGGGCAGGAGCAGCAGGCCAGCCCGTTGTCCAGGGACTCCCACCTTTCTGGTCTGCAGAATGGTTCCATAACTGAGGCAGAAGCAAGGTCCTGCAGGACTGGCAAAAACCCTTCTAGTCACACATTTACTGACACATGTAGCAGTAGGAAACGTGAGCACACATAGGAGCAGCAGCTAAAGCAGAGTAGTTGCAGATACATTAGCAGGGAAGGGAATTTTCTGTCTGGCTTCAGCAATATGCCCTGCACACAGCTGGAGAGCCGTGAAAGAAGTCAGCTCTGGTCTCTCAGACCTCCTCTCTTGTTCTCTTCCCTGCTCCAGGACCGAATCCCAGTCTGGACATAGACAGCTTTCTGCAGGCCAATGTGGATGCTCTACTGAGATATTCCTATGCGCTGTCAGGTCTGAAACCGGTGCCTAAGCAGCATCCCTCTGCCGTGGCACAGGTGCAGGAAGCCCCGTCGGTCAGGGGCCTCCCTGGGCCTCCAGGAAGCCAGCCTGTCCCAGATGCCCCTGCTGAGTTGCCTCCCAGGCTGAAAGCCCGGGACCAAACTAACGGGGCCTGGAGCCAGCGCCTGCAGCACAACATCCAGCGGCTGATAGATCTGATTGTCTCCTTGGAGACGACCCCGAGCACAGAAATCTCTGCACCAGCCTCCCTCGTCAAGAAAGACCAGGGGAGCACATCCAGCCGTGCTGAGAAGAGTGTGCAGGCAACGGCCGCCAGTGGCAGGTAAGGGAAAGGCCCAGCTCCCCGCCAGCTTGGGTGGACCCGGGCCAGCGAGCGAGCGCAGGCAAGCTATCTGGGGCAAGCCATCCCAAACCAGAGCTGATGTGAGCATGGGAAAACCCTCAGACATCCCTGGCCCAGCGCCCAGTGAGCAGGTAGGGGGTATTGCTGCGTTGCTAAGGCATGGGGATGTTTCTGTCGTCATAAAGCAGGTAAAACATATCCAGGCAGGGCTTTATTCCTTGTACATGTGTCACAGCACGGCATTACACTGTGCGGGGGCTGCCTCGTGCTGTCCCCTCTGTGCTCATCCCTCCTCCAGCTCACCTCTGCCAGGAGCCTGGGTAACTTGCAGAAATGCATTCCTTGCAATCACGGGCCTTGCAGATACCAGAATAAACATGTGTCTCTGCTCCTCTCCTGTCTACATGCAACATGAAGCCAATGCTTCTTGAATCAGTCTCATTTGAGAAGAGATCTGGGATGCTTTAGGGGCTATTTGAGCATCTTGGCCTCATCTCAGCTCATCTGTCCAGGATGTGTCTGCCTCAGCACTCAGGCAGCCAGGGCCTGACCCCAAAAAGATATGACCAGCAAAGGGAACATCTATTTAGGCTCAAACTTGTTTTTTGATCCTTTCAAATTTTGGGGTGAGGACCACTTGCATTGGCTGAGATGCAAAGGTTGTTTTGCTTGCCAGGAATGAAAAAAAAAAATGCTGTCTGGATGGGGATTTCAAGGAGTAGTCAAGTTCAAGTTTTGCTGTTTCTGGCTAGTGAAGTTCCTATAAGCACACAGATTTTGTACCTAGTTGTACACATGGAGTTTCTATGAAAAACCTTGCATACTACTACAGCTAAAGCAGAGATCACACTCCTGTAGATAAAAATAGATTGAATCGTGTTGTTAGAACTATAACTGTTCTATTACAAGGCTGTAACTTATATCCTCCTCCTTCCTCACACTGTAGGAGGCTTTTATTGCCTATCAGATGTTTCCTGGTATATTTACACTAATGCAGAATTATGTGTCATTGAGAATATGTTAATTTTCCCTGTCTCTGAAACTAAGCCTTACTCTGATTTAGTTACGTAGGGATTATTGAGGGACTGCTGTGATTACATATGACACTTGCTATTCCATCAGAAAGTTTCTGAAAGGCACTAATGCTGACTGTGGCTGTAACCTGACAGCAGAATCCCATCACTCCTAATAAGCAAAGCTTAACTCAAGTGAGGGGGAGGAAAAGCGGTATAGACTGCACCTCTCAGCTTCACTATTCAGAAGATCCCATCTCCTCTCAAAGAGGCTTTAAAGCAGAATGTAAGAAAAGGGCAAAAGGCTTTGGGACATTCCCATCCAAGCAGTCTTGCAGCATCATGTGGGTTGGGCAATGTCCACATGTGATAGCCAACATCTGGTTTAGCTCCAGCTGTGCACAGTGGTGCCAGGTGCACAGGATGCAGGGCTACATATTTTGCCTGGAGTTCTCTGTGCAGCAGGACACTCAGTCCTTCTTGTTCATCTCTTCTTGCATAAACTGCTCTGCAGTCTCTGGTGAAGCCAGTTGTGTCCTTCAGAGACACTGGGATGACAAGAAAATAATAAGATAAAGAATTTGTGCTACCCTTTCATGGTATTTGTACTAACAGTGAATTGCTACAGCAAAATGTCTCTTATTGTGTTTTTTTAATTTATTTTTTAGTCCTTATTGTGCGTTCTGCCATGGGTTTAAAGAGCTATTTACTACCTAATATGTCCTCTTCTCCATATTAACTGCATACCAAAACTCAAGCTCACAATAAGCTAAACAGAGCTCAGTAACTGCCACGCTGATGCCCGCTCAGCAATCACTTTCGTTGCAATTTTCAGCAGCCCATAGAAACATCCACGTGCTCCATGCCTGTACAGTCCAGCTCACGATCACTCTTAGCTGCTCTGCTGGCAGCGGGAAATCAGCCGCCTTTCCCTGCTGCTATCTTTGCACATGCAGGAGTTACCTTCGCCCTTGTTCCCAGGGCTTCCCGCCGTTGAGTTCTTTGTTCTCTGCGGCCCCACAACCGCTTTGGGCATCCTGCGGGCCTGGATGCAGAGCCCGTGCCGTCCACGCGGCGGCAACGAGCCGTTGGGACAGGCCCAGCTGCCTGCGCAAGCCCAGTGCCTGCTACCCCATCCTCCTCCTCATTTACCTCCCCAACAGCCTTTGTGGTGCTGACGTGCTCGAGCCCCAGCTGCATTAATCCTAACACCAGACCACTCATTAAAAAATATTGCCCCTACAAAATGCGCCCTTTGAACTATCATCTCCTTTTAGCACTTGTTTTTCTTGTGTGTGTGGTTTTGTAGTTCAATCAGATCAGAGTCCCTGTGGTGTTTTCATATTGCTGTTGTGTTTGGCTAATTTTGAAGGGGGAATTGTGAGCAAGGAAGTTTTCCTATCAACACAGGGACAGAAAGTCAAAGTACTTCCAGGGTTTGGGGAATCTCAGACCAGGGAGCTCCCGGTCTCTCTATGAGACAGCAATAAAAAGATTACAATAGCACGTGGGTTAGCAGGAGAAAAATGGAGCCTGTTAAACTAGTGGATTAAAAAGGGGCAGAGGTGCTAATTTTCCTTTCTGAGGTGATGTTTTACCTCCCGGCGTGAGGAGATAAAGGAGCAGACAGCAAGTTGGTTGCTCTGCCAGGGCTGAGAAGCCTTAAGTCCCGGAAATTAGAAGGGACTATTTAATTAAGACCTAGACACAGGTCTTCATGGCATCCAGTGCCTGTGACAGGATTGTTGGGCAAGGTGAGGTCGAAACTTGACCCTAAGGTGAACAAGGACTGATGGACAGGACTGCTGAGCTGAAGCACTCAGAGAAAAGAAAGCAAAGTCAGATAAATTTTCCCATCTCCTGCTGTCCCCAGAAGCTCCTGCTCCTGGCAGCTGAGCCTCTGAAGCCAGCAGCATGGGGAGACTGCCTGAATGCACCAAAGAGCAGTATCCAGGGAACCAGGCATTGCCAGTGACTGCAGAGGGGGAGAAGAAACTAGGACCTGTCCCTGGATCAGCTTGATGCTGGAGAGGAACCATTTCCCTGCAATTTCTTAGTTGCTTTCAGGAAATACTTGTCACTGGGGATGGTGCAAATGTATGTCTTCTGCTCAGGGGTGATAGAACTGAATTATAAACTGGCAAGAGGGAAGCCAGAAAACCTTGCAGCAGTGATAGAGAGCTGAGATAGAGGGCAGAAAAGGATGTGAGAGTGACAGAATTTCTTGTAACCTGAGGTTGATGAAAAGATTCAGTTTCCTGGATGGGCAAGGGGATGTTGTGAGCACAGTTCCTATATACACACTCAACAGCAAAGTGTCAGGAGGTTGTGTTTATGAATGTAAGTCTTTCATATCGCTGGATCTAAACTGTGTCATGCTGCAAAGGTTTCTGCCCATGCCTGACTTTGAATCTGTTCTTAACAAGTAGGTCATCGACATCTGGTGGATGTTTTATCACTGAACTACTTATGAAAGCACTCTTTTTAGAAAAGGACAGAGCTGAATTCCCTTTTACTGTTTTTGCCCCCCTTTTTTTTTCTTTTTTTTCCCAGAATACTGTTTTCATCTTGTTCAGGCTGCATTTGATGGACCAATACATGTACTAGACAATGCAACCCATTTTGTAGCAGTTAACGCTTTCTAAGCCTCAGGTTGTTATTTATTTGCCATTTCAGTTTTCCTCTTTTTCTGTTTTGCTCATGAAAACACAGAAGATATTCATATCATTAATACCATTTCTGTTGTTCTGAATATGCTTCTAACTTTACTGGCTTGATCACCCTGATTTGATGACAAGGGGATTAAATCAAAATATACCACTAGAATAACAATGAAGTAAAAAAAAATAGCCAATGATAATATACTGGAGAGGAAACTATTTCAGGTGTAGAGTAATGACAAAGTCATTAACTGAAATTTATGAGTCACAGCAAAATGACCCAGCCTATCAACAAAATGGACTGAACACTGGTTCTCTTGGGCTGCTCTGCCTAAGATAGAAATGATCAGTGTTCCAGCTGCATCCAGGAACATTATTCTCATGACTTTGCCACTGCTCATTGCTGAGAAAGCCTGCTTTTGAGACTCAATGTGTATCAAGGATATAAAGTTAGCTTATTTCCTCCCAAACACTGAAGTTTCTCCAGTAGCAGAACACTTCTGTTAAGTGCCAGTCTGCAATCTGAAAGTATCCAAGAGGTCGCAGGCAGCCTTAGGAAAACTGCATACAGGTTAGTCCATGCAGGTATTTAAAAAGTATTTAAAACTAAGGTTTTGCAGTTCTGCTCTTCTTCCTACCTTCTGACAGATCAAAAACTGTTTATCACCAGTTTTGTTTCAAGGCGCACACACACACAAAGGATTTAGTGAGCATTTCTTGCCCTTCTGCATCACTGATAGTTCTGCATAATACCAGTTTTGTACCATGTTTATGATTTCTGGTGCTTTGGAGAGATTTAAAATGTTTTTATTTAACTACCCTTTTGTCGTTAGATTTTCTGCTTATATCTTTCTACTTATATCTATCTACTTATATCTTTCTACTTATAACTTCCCATATCACTTTGCATCAACAGTTAATTTGGCATCTTTGTTAGCAGTTTTCTTCCCTTTTCAAAAATATCCTGGCTCAAGCAGGAAAAGAGACTTCATAATTTATATACTCCAGACCCAAACTGGAGTGCTCCGTGTTTGACACTCCGCAGGTGTCTAACAGCTCATTGCTGTGCAGTCAGATGGACAAAAGAGCACAGGAGCTGCTGCAGGAGCCCTGGGAAAATTCCAGGAATTGCATTTCTCCTCCATGTTCCTGAATTTCTCTCTCACGTGTTCCTGAATGCATCTTCCCCCATAGCGTCCATGTTGTGCAGGCTTGTACAGACTCTGTAGATATTCTTGCTCCTGAGTGCAGTTTGATCAAGAGTCCAAGGTTTCTTTAGGAATGTTTCTTTCTCTGTTTGGGGTTGTTTGCCTTTCTGCATTTCTAGCTAGTAAGCATTCTAACTAGTAAGCATTCTCTGGTAAGAGAAGTTCTGATATGAGACCCGGAGAAATGACTTTTCCCAACCCTTTCTCTTGTCAGCCTTCTAGCTTTGCGGAAGAATGAGGCTGTGACAATCCTCTGCCATGCTGTACTGTATGGAAACTGTA
>JAVCKT010003700.1:0-23422 GCA_032273925.1 Rhynchotus rufescens
TGCATTTCCCTGGAGCAGGGCACAGGTTATGACTCATGGGATCAAGGTTCATTCCTTAGCTGCCCACTCCCTTTGGAGGAAATGCCCCATGTCAGCACTTGGCCGTCATCTCAGAGCTTCTGCTCAGCCATGCCAGCAGCATAGTGTGGTATGTTCATAAAATAAAGTGTATATATATGTATATATAAGAAGTGTTTTAGATAGAAAGACACATAGATAGATAGATAGATAGATAGATAGATAGATAGATAGATAGATATTCCCTTTCACTCTTCCAAAAAAAAGAGAGTCAAAGTTACAGTTTTTCCTTCCCATTGAAATTCACTTAATTCACTCAATACTTAAGAAACTTTGGTGGGATTCTCAGGCTTTAGCAGTATCCTGTTTAGTTTTATTATTTTTATAATATTTTAAAGTATTTTTTCTTATAAATTATACCAAAGTCTGAGGAGACAGAGTCAAATATCTCTACCTATCTGCATGTGGGGAGTGATAGCTGTCACCTGGCATGCTCTCCTTGCAAATGTGATAGATGTACCTCACTGATAGATGTGAATCACTGTGTGTGACGGAGCTTCTTGGGCTCCATATCATCAAACTATTTCCCAGTTGCTTTGCTTGCAAAGCCAGTTTTAGCAAACCTTGCCCTTCCTCTCCATACCTGCCTGGCTTTTGGCACATCTCTCCCGTGACCCAGTTTCTTGCATTACCGACATGCAATCTGCCTGCTCACGCGTGGTACGTGCAGCGTGTTCCCGGGCACACCAGGATGACGGTGCTGACTTGCTTGGCAACCTGCCCTTTCCTTCGGAGAGAGCCTCATGGCAAGGCTGGTGGCCGGGAGCTGGCTGCTGCTGCGTGCGCTCCCAAGCCTCTGGGGAACCGCAAGCAGCACATGATTGAACTCGCTTTTGTCCTTTGCGTTGGCCCTGCAGCCAGGTGTCTGCTTGCCCTGTCTTGCTCAGGAACAAGTGGGTGCTGCTGAAGGAGTCCTAATCACATTTCTCAGCAGCATTCCCACTGCGGAGCAGGCCGTGCTGCAAGGATGTGTGAAGAGGGGCAATAGAAGAAGACCAGCCTTATGAAAACAAAGATCTCCCAAGCTCATCCCTCTTGAACTCTCAGTGGTGCCTGGTCTCCCAAAAATACTCCTTTGCTTGCCTGCTAAGTTTCTCATTTCCCTTGTTTTCACTAACTCCTACTGGTTTCTCATTGAACTTAATTGTGGCTTTGTACCACCAATGCTCATTTTGAGTCATGGCCTTGTTAATGAAGGCCTACATGGGAGAATCAAGCCCCAGTGGGAAGTTCAGTGCATGTACTGTACACAGCAACAGACCTAGTGAGAATCTGGTGGCAATGCTCACTGTGAGGTTTGCATTATTTCCATGGTGTTTGTTTAGTTTACTGATTTATTCCTTGGCCTTCTCCTCTGTGCCCAGGCTCTTCATTCACTGGGGCTTAGCTCTGACCCACGCTGGTTTGCAGTGGGCCTCTTCTCCTTTATATAGGCACAGCCAAATCAAAGAGTTGTTGTGGGCAAAATGACTCTGCAGGAATGACATTTTGCTCTTCAGTATGTTGGAACTGGATTGAGTCACCCAACAGCTTCTTTACACCATTTTGAATGTAAAGCAGTCTTCAAGCAGGCATGAATTATGGCTTTATTCACTTTAAGGCCCCTTTATGCTGCCAGAACAAGGAAAAGCAGTCTTATAGCTCAACTCACATGGCCTTTGCATACAGCAGCAGCAATTCATGATCTGTCCACCATTGTTACCCTGTTGTTACCCCTCTGCTAGGGTTCTTATTAGCCCATTCTGGACAAACACAGACAGACTGGGGGCAGATTTCAGGGCTAGACCTTTCGTGTTGATCTCATTAGAGCAGATGATGGGGTAACTGTCTTCTGATGTTCCCCATCACCCACATGCTGCCAAGCAGAGCTGCTGAAATGCAATCTGAGGCCCCTTCTCACTAAGCTTAATGCAAAGGCAGTTACCTTTACTTAAATGGAAGACAGCTCTTCACCTCCATCATCATCATCTCTCTTATTTTTATTCTTAATGAAAGAAGTATTCCAGTTGTCAGACCTGTAGATTTAACCAATATTTAACCAATTAAAACTACAGTCCCCATTCCAGGCCTCTTTAATTGCTGTTGATGTATTAAGACTGTGACCAGTTGCCTCAGCTTTTCAAGACTTGGCTGTTAAAAGCAAACCGTATTCTCATCTGATATAAATCTATGTTATTCCAATGCTCTCTATGTTGATTTATATCAGAGGACCAGCTATTATACCAACATCAATAGCAATCTGCATCTCTATTGGCAGTGATTAAGGGTGGAAAAAATAGCTTGGAGAAAGGGAGAAAGAATATAATACTCAAACTCTGACTAAAAAAACTGAAAAGTAGGATCCTGATCAATTCTATTAGGGGTCTTCTGGGAATAAGCTGCACTTATGATTTGATTTAGTCTAAAAGGATTAAATAAGGCCACAGCTACCACCAAGTCTCCACCCTGGATTTCCACACAATTAGTGGCTCAGATAATCTGGGTGCAAAATTACACCCAGCAACATCTATAGTGGTAATATCAAGTTATAAGGAGAGCTAAGTAGATGCAGAATAGGTACTATTAATATTTCGATGGTGCTAGATTTGCACTTTGAACTTTTGCCACATGGCACCTTAACTGTGGACCACATTTTTTTGCTGAGGTTCCACTGCTGGTAAGTCCCATATTCGTGGCAATTGGTACATTTTCCGTAACTCAGTTTCTGGTATCCTGAATTATTCAAAAAAATCCATCTATGGAACTTCTCAAACCTGCTGCCAGACAGCTTAACCCCTCCCAAAACCAAAACCAATCCAAAATAACAAGGAATGCAGCATGTGTTTTTCTTAAGAGCCAGGTAAGATTTGTCTCTGAGAGGAGCAGGACAGGGACAAGGCAGGGAATTTGCATGCTGAGGGAATTGCTTTGTTTTTGCTTTACAGTTTCACAGCTTAGAGTCTTTTCAGCTTCTCCCATTCCTGCTTTAAAAGACTGAAATTCTCTGTAGTGCAGCCACAAATATCACAGCCTTCTTGTCAACGTCCAAGCAGCTCAGAGCTGCAATTTATTTAAAGCTAGCCTGAAGTGAACCAGTTAGTAAGAGCTGGTTTCCTATCACACCTCATTCCACCTTCTGCCTTTGAAGCCCACTTAACAGAGCCCTCGTAGTCCTCGGGGAGTTCAGTGGATTAAGGCAGGCCCCTTGACAATGCGCTGACTGTTCTAGGGCCGTTGCCTTTTCTGTTTATCAACTAGAATGAGAGAGCGAGAAAGAGGAAAAAAAGACAAAGAAGGGAATAGAGAAGAAAGATTGAGAGGCTGAAAAAAGTAAAAAAAGAAAGAAAAGTGAGATTTTAATACAGTAAATCCCTGTTCAGGACTTTTGCTAACATTAATGATCTGTAGAAACAAAATTTGTACCCTTCGTAATGTAGAAATCATTACTCTCAATGTCCTCCTCTGGGTATGAGTTTCACTTGTTCCAGTAATTCTTCTTTTTTTATGGAGACACAGGTGTAAAAGCTTGATGGGGAATTCGTTTCCCTATATTTGGAAGACCGCAATTCTTGTTTAAAGGAGATGGTATAAATATTTGATCCTTACATCTCTACTTTCTCAACACTTTTGCTGCTGGCATTATGCCTTAGGCATCTACCCACAAAATCTTCAGCTTTATCTTACTAGAGTATTGATGATAAAGTTTAGATAACACCCTGAAGAAATCCTATGAAACAGGCTAAATTAGGTCTATTAGAAATGATTATTATGCTGTCTTCCTGGGGAGGTTTTCTGTTGGATGTTGAGCAATATCTGTATATCATGTTTATCAGTCTCTGACCAAAGCACAGGAATACTGGACAAATGCTATGTACTTTCATGCTAGAGGTAAAGAAGATGCCCTCCAAACAACTTCTTTCTTGAAAGAAAAACAAAGGATGCTCTAGGAAGAGAACTGTAGAGTACCTAGACTAATGAAAATCCCAGTTTCAATGCTGAGCAACCCAAAACAACAGTAAAATATGCAAAAGGAGTGGGTGGTGGGACCCCTCAACACCAGGCTGGAGAATTAGGACTCTTGCTCTATCCTTCAAACCACCAACATCTGGAATACACACGAGCCAAGCAGGCAGAGGAGATCTAATAAAATCTATTGAGGCAGCTGAAAAGTTTAGGGAGCCTAGGTGGCATTTCTGCAGAAAAATTCTGCAGACATTTAGACATCTGCCACCTCAACCAACAAACTTTCCCCTCCTCCCTCATATTCTGCAGATTTAGGCTAGTCTCTACAGAACTTTGGCTTCATCTCTCTTCAGTTTGATGCAGAGAAAGAAAAATAACAGAACAGCGAGTGCTACAGCTGCCACAGTGGACAAGTGAGCCTTGAGCCTTCAGCATGTGGTGTGTGTTGCACAGTGGTCAGGACAAAACTGAGGGCAGGTAACACCATGCACAATTTATCATCTGCAATTTCTTTGTGTCTTGGTAAGACCATCTGCTCCTGGGGCGAGCACAATAGCCCTCGATTGCTACATTGCTAATTAACAATACGCATTGGATGAGAGGTCACACTTCTCCAGCTGCATGAGATCTACCACCGTCTGCTTGTGTAGCAGACTGTCATCAGTCTGTATTTGCTTTCAAAGCAATATCTTACATAAAGTTGTATCTGCTGTCCCTTGCTACATCCTTTTTCTGAATTTCAGGAATAGCTGTACGGCATGGCCTTAGTGGTCCAAGAAACCACATTCGAGGGACAGAAGAGCTGAGACATCAGAGTGACATCCTGTAGAGTAAGCAGGTGCCATGAAAGCACCAGGATTTGAAATGTTTTCATCGGTCTGGGTGCTTTGTTTTGCATTGGCTTAATTATGGGAAACGATGGGATCATTTCTGCTCCCTAGCTAAACCCTAGGCGGAAAATTCATTTCCTGTTGAACAGTCCCTTGACCTTGCAGAAGAGAGGAAAATCTGTGCGCTGAGTCCTGCCACACTCGCCGGCGGTGTGAGGGGTGGGAGCAGGATGGGATCTTTGCACATTGTGGTCATCGGAAACCACAGCCCACAAAGCAACCTTGTCAGGTGGGAGCGGGTGGGAAGACTTATGCTGGGACTCGTTTCCCTTTTTAGTTTTACTGGTTTCCTTCAGTAATCATTAGGGCTTAACTAAGCTTTTCTGGATTCCCCTTGTGCTTCTGAGGATCTTTTGTTCCCACAGTGGCAGCAGCGCCGTAAGGATCCTTCAAAGTAAATCAATTTATATCCTTGAAATACTTAGTTCAACTCAGTGTGGCCAGTTGCTCCATGTAATTAGGGAAAAAGGAGAGAGGACGAAGCTGCTGTCTTCTGATGCTGAAGTTTCCTTGCTTTGGATCACTCTCTTGCTTTCAAGCAGAAGAGACTCACACTGAAGCAGTATTACAGTATCAGCACTTGTCGCACAATCGGCACCTGCTATGCAGACTGAGCAATGGAAGAAACCCAAAGACACTCCAAGTGATTTAATTTCACAGCTTTTACACAACGGACTACTCTGCACCTGGAAAAAAAAAAAAAGGAAAAAAAACAAAAAAAGATGATGCAGAGTCTTAACTACAAAGGAATAAAGTAGCATCTAATCTGCAAGCCAGTGGTCTGCTGCATTGCACTGCTATCACCAAATCTGTGGCTGCCCATTAGATCTGGATGCCTTTTTTCCCAGTACCCATGGTCGCCACGCATGACCCCAGAGGAGATCTTCCCACTGCTGCCTAGAGAATCATATCATTTGCTCCTATAGAAAAGGCAGTCTTGCTGCAAATCCAACTCACTTTTCTTCTAAATCAGGCTGAACATTATTTGCAGAGCTCCCTGAAGTGAAGAAAGTGCAGACAGTGTCAACCTCTGATGCTATGCAGTGTTGCAGGCTTCAGAAGTTGCTACCAACCATCAGGCATGCATCATCCTGCTCTGAGCTCTGCTGGGCATATTGAATGTTTCCTGGGTGCATGTGAGCAGCACAGATGTCGGGCATCAAAATCTGCTTCAGATTATTCACAGAATGAACTTTAAAAAAAAAAAAAAGAACAGTGTTCAACTGGGTGGGAGTTCCTCCTCCTTGACCAAGATTTTTAACAAAGCCTCAAGTAGCTATTTGAGATGTGACACTGAGGCATGAGGGATGAAATCTGTTGGATTTGGAGCAATCTGGGACAAGGAGAGTTAGGCCACGGATACCAGAGTGTCCCACGTTTTCAGCAACTGCAAAACCTTTGAGTTCCTCCCACCTCCTTCATTATAGGCTTTCTATTTGCCTAAGCATGGAGGCAGTAACTCAGCACATTATGGAAAGAAGACATTCTGAAGCCTAGAATCTCTTCCTTCTGGATCTCGTCATGGGGAATTTAATATACCAGATATTTCACAGGTTTCTCCCTCAACCACAGCCAAGTCATAGGATTACTGTGGCCGCATTTTGCCACCAGAAAAAAGAGGTAGCTACTCCTCCTCTCTCCTTCACAGTCTCTGCACTGTAGTCCACGAGAGAGGACTGCAGAGAGAGGTTGGAACCATGGAAAAGAGGTTGTCTGAAGCAAGATCTCCCTAAGCACTGTGTGCCAGAGATGTGTTGGTCACATCACAATGACATGCAGCCCTAGTTAGAGTCGGGGTGACTGTCCTTGCCTCCAGATCAGCTGCTCCTCTCTGCCACAGCCATCATTGCTGATTAGCACCTAGTAAAAATGTTTGGGAACTGTGGTATAGATTTCTGTTCTTGAACCCAAATAGCTAACCCTGACAAACTTCAGGAGCATTGGGGTCCATTTCTAAAGCTGAGCTGCCTAAAACAAGCACATTTAGGGCACAGTTAAGCAAATAGGACCCTAGGGTCCATAATAAATGAAGAAGCATTCATTTCCAGAAACGAATGAAGAAGTCTACAGACACCCAAGTGATAGCTTGAAGGCAATTTAAGCCATTCAGTTTTGTTAAAATCAATAAAAAGCAGTTTCTGCAGTTCAACTGACACATGGTGACTTGCTAAATCACAGTAGTTTAGCCCGGTTTAACTGCATGGCCATCCTCTCCTGTGCTCAGCAACCTACAAACTATTCCAAGAAGTGTGGCAGAAAATAATTAATTCCTTCATCAAACAGTGCTTTGGAAATAAACATTGCTGCCCCTAAATATGTCCTCAGGGCCCACCTTGAACTGTCCTTGGCAGGACCAAGGAGCTCCTGCAAAGGAAAGTTCATTTTCACCTGCTTCATCTTAGCAGGTGGCATCTCTTTGTAAAAGAAAAGTGAAGACACAGAGTGGAGATAAAAGCTTCAGCAAAACTGAGTAACTACGTACATAAAATTGCTGGAGAAGTAGCCATTATAGATATGAGTAAATTCTTGGGAGATTTTGCTGAGAAAATGCTTACTTTTTCCCCACCATCAGACTGTTCATATAAACCCTTATAGGCAATAGAGGAAAAGGATGCAGTGTCTATAACCAGTTCAGGCTGTTTCTCCCTCTGGGAGATTTCGAGTGATTTGATTCAGCTTTCTAACATTGTTCAAGGTAGACTTCATCTCCCCTAGCACTCATCAAAGCTGCTAATAGGTACTTCAGAACTCATAAAGAGATGACCAAATCTTGGGCTTTGGGGACTCTGGCTCATTTATCTTCCACAGGCAGAATCAGATCTGATTTTTTACACTGCCTGCTCAGATGCTAATGCAGTGCGTGGTCTCTGCCACTTCGTGGAAGCTCCCCTTACAATAACAGTCTGCTGTGAAAACACGAGGAAGGCAACACAGGCTTCATCTGGCTTCTGCATTTGACTACATACAGATGGAGAGATGGGGGGAAAAAAGAAGAAAAATAAAAAAGTTTTGTTTAGAAGTCAGTTCCTGGGGGCAGGGGTTGGGAGAGAGGTTGCATTTGGATATGTACCAAAACCAACACTAACTTTTTTTGCACAAACCCTCCTGATTTGTATAAATAGACATGGCAAAGCCCATGAAGTCCAGATTTTGCATATCCAAGAAAGATTTTTTGAGATCTCAGGTTCTTGGTTAACATGGGACAGGTGCATCAATGCTGCTTGCAACACAATTAGAGTGCTTCCTATCTGGATTTAATACTCTGTGTTATAGCGATTCATCCTTCATTTTACAAGGAGAATCCAATTAATATGCTGCCCCTCACATCATGTAACAATTAGATTCAGGTCTAGATATACAAGAGAAGTTGTGCTAGCGGAATGACTTTTATGTAGTGCTTGAAATATCTGCACAAATTAAGGACAGTTTCACATCTAACTAGCAAGAAGTGACACTTAACAGTCCTTTTTGTAAAAATGCCTGTTTTGATAAAAAACAGTCTCCATTAAATATGAAGATGTGAGAACCTGCACTACAGGGATTATGAGTGACTTTTTTTTTGCTCAGTTTCATTTGATGTGAAAAACTTTTCAAATTGATATTACTCCAGATTGTATTTTAAATTAGGTTTTATGGCAGTTTTATAGTCTAAAAAATAAACTCTACATACTATCTCTTACATTATATGGTATAAAACTTCAACCTGAACCAAAAAGTACAGGTACTGTTACTATACTTGAGAGATGCCAGCTACTAAAAGCAGTGGCAAAGATTGGCAGTAGTGTGTGTAGGTGACTAGGAGTAGCAGGATTCCCTGCTCCTTAAGGCTTCATCAACAGCCCACAGGCTGGGACTATGTAAAAACTTGGAATCAAAATGTAAAGTTCAGTGGAGCAGTTTCCCCAGTGCTAGGGATCAAAGGTGATGCTGTTTATTCCTTCTCTTCAGGAGTAAACATGCCCTATAGTATTATGAGGTATATATGGAAAAGGTTATTGTAACTATTTTAGAAAGTCAAAGGGACATTAACTTCAGCAAAAGCAAACTGATTCATAACAAGAAAACCGTCACAACCATCTCCTAACAGTAGAAATCCCCAAATCTGTCACTTTTTTTATCAAAGGTAAAAGAAACCTTTGTTGAAGGATAGTTCACCCTTAGTTTGGTGTCTGAGATAGGGATGCAAGTCATCCTCAAGGCAGACGTGTTAGGTGTCTCCTTCCATTGACTGGAAACACAGTCCAGACAACTAGCACGCGTGCTGGGGGAGATGGATTATACCCTCCCTGTCAGCTCTTCAGTTCATTGTTTTTATTATGACTTGAATTGACATATTTCATTACATCCGATCACCCTCTGCCCCACTGTACATTCATCACACGTGTCACTTTTGCTTTTCCGATCGGCTGCTTGATTAGCCTTTGTTAACAGAAACACCCGAACAGGGTGCATGTGGCTATGAGCTTTTTCCTCATGGATGGGACTGCTGGGGTTGGGGGCAGCTTTCAGGTAAAATTAGTCAGAGATATAGCAGGGACATCAGAAAACTCATGTTCTTCTCCCAATGTGCATCTCAGGTGACCCACTTGGAGCTCATGCTTGATGCCTGCAAATGCTCTTGACTTCTTCCATGTGGAGTTAAGCAATTTATCAGTTATCATATCTAACTGTGCACTTGTTCCTGCTATACCGACTGTCATCTTGACTGAGACCTGCAGATCTTTCATAGGGAAAATCATTCCCATTGATGAGAAAAATAGCGGTACAAGAGGGCATTTGGCTGGAGCAGGGACAAACTGGGGACATATTATGTTCCATTCCCCAGCACTGGGAAAGATTCTGGGTGCAGCAGAGATGGGCTCTTGCAACAGCAAGCTATGCAAGGGCAGCCAGCAGAATCCATTTATGAAGAGCAGGTCATCCTCAGCAAATATGATTAACTCCTTGGAGCGGAGGTGACAATGAGAGCTGACAAGGCTGAAGGAGCAGACGTAATTGACTTAGACTTCCACAAGGCTTCTTTTTTTTTTTTTTTCATACAATACTGCATAAAAGACTTGGGGTTAATAAGTCTGGCATTGATAGTGAAATTCTCAATTGGCTACAGAAAAAAATGACTCGGTAACTGAGGTTAGACAAGTTGGAAAGGGTGATAAATGGATACAGAGGGGGTGATGGTGAGAGGTGAGAAGTGGAGGACCGCAGGGAGCAGGGGGGCTTGTTCATGCATCGGTGCCCCCACCACAGGGGCAGGTGAAGTGAAGTGTGCGTGTTGTTGGAGGACACACAGCTGGGACGGGGAGAGAAGGAGGCCACATTACAGGGGACAGCGCTAAAAACGCCTAGGTGAACTGACAAGCATCCCTACGCAGTGCAAATTGTAGGAAATCCAAGAACGGCTCAAAGTATCAGGAGATGAGGAAAGGATGGGAGGAATTGTTTACTTTCTACAGGATGATGATTAAGAATAGGATGTGATGTGAAAGCAGAAGAATTCTCCACAGGTAGAGGTGAATACAGATTCTTGAGGGTAGGAAGAAACTCTGATTGTGACAGTATTATACCGTCACAAATATATAATATATCTATTCTGGACTATAGTACTGCACTCTACGAATGACAAATCCAATTTCTTTCAAGATATATTCCTTTTGCTCTATGAAAAACTTAGCCACAAATACTCCATTGTGTCAATTAACTGATCAGCATTTTAATCTGCCCAGCCATTACCTAGCCTTCACCAGTTCAGTAGATGAGAATTTTAATATACTTTAATATCATTTTAAATGATTTTATCCTTGTATTCAGTCCTTTTGCATTAAGAAAGCATTATCTCCATTTTACAAAGATCAACAAGTTCAAAGATAATAAATCTAGTTATCAGCTGCTGTGATTCTATCAGAAATTATGCAGTACTTGGAGATTTTGCTTTCCATTTATGACAATCGAGGACATTTCATGATAATCAATCTTTTTTATTCTTTAAATCTATCTGTAAATTTTACAATCCAGACCTTTGAAGAACCTTTCAAAACAGTCAAGTGAACACAGCTAGCTTATAGTCTTTGCAATACTTGGTTTTACTAAGCAAACAAAAGGTTGCTTCTGTGAATGTTTGCAGAAAGCAAGTATCACTGAAGCAAACACGTGGCCTCTCTTGGACAAATGCTTTTTGCAATATTTGCCGAGCTGTAGTGATTTTTCAACTAGCTGTTGCAAAAGTAACCCTCTGATTTGGCCTTAAGAGATAGGTTCTCAAACCAGAGGCTGCAGCAAACTCTGCTTCTCAGAGGATTAAGTTGAGCTGACACACACTGGAGTTACAGACTTTACAGTAAGGAGCCTCCTCCCAGGCACAGGGAATAATAGCAAAATGTGAGACTTTTAAAAATACAGACATTTAATCCTGGTTTCAGTCTTGTGTTAACTTCAGTAAGGGCAAAAGCAATTTGGGCATTGCCAGAGTTATTTGGACTGGTAGAGATTTTCCAAAGCACCAAGAGCTGTCCTGCTTATCCCACCCACTGTGTCAATGGCAAAACTCCCACCTCTTCCAGCAGAACAGAGTTGAGTTGGAACTCAACACTCCTGAAACATCTCCTGAAGGTTTATAGCATGTAGCAAAGCTGAAATACAATGAGCTATTCAAGAGCTCAGCATCTAACTGAAGATAAAAGCAACAAATGGAACATCATTCCTATTAAAGCCATAGTAGTGAGGACCACATTAGTATGTATACAGCTGTGAGCACATAATACTGGTGCAAACCTCTCCCTGGTTGTTTACAGCAGTATTAAAAATACATAGTTCTAAGCAAACAGGGAAAAAATTCCAGTTGAGCAAAGAGCTCGAAGCCCATGCTAACCACTCAGCATGCCCAGGAAGGGAGCACAAGCACCTGCTTTGCAACCTGCTTGGCTGGTGTCGCGGCGCCCAACCGTGATGCCTTCTGTGCCACTCCTTGCTGTGAGCTAACATGAGATCAGGTGGGTAAAAGAAATGACTGCACTGCATTCCTCAGCCTTGTTTTCCTTAAAAGCAGAAGCCATTTCACCTATGTCATGTCTAATTTGTAATTACTCTCTGTCTGCTCCAGAGCTGTGCGCTTAAGTTCTCTTTTCTGCTCTTTTTACAACAGTCTCCTTCTTGTGATCATTGTTATTAAAAGAGAAAGGAAAGGGATTTTTTTCTTTTCTTTAGATGCACATTTAGAGATAGAAGTTATTTCTTCCTTTTTTATTTTTTTTAATGCTTTCTATGTTAAAAGTCCCTCTGAACTCTTATTTTATGGACACACAAAAAGAATAATTTTCTGTGTGTAACTTGACACATCCCAGTGGCAGCACGGCACTGAATTATTTGATGAGGCAGTGTTGTGGATCACACGCACGATGGCTCCTGAGAAAATTACACCCTCCCAGGCTTCAGTGAAAATCTCTTTGATGACAAAAGGGTTATTATTATGAGTATAATGCAGACACTCAGGTCAGGTTTGTACTAATTTCAGGGGGCTTTCCTTTATCATATCTTGGCTGTTTGGGCAGTATATATGCAAAGGTAACTTCCAGTCCAAGAAGCAAAGAATTCAAATGAATTCAACAATTCATTTGAAGCCCTTGCTTGGCTTTAACCATAAGGGTATTTTAATGGGTTTCTTCATGTACTTAATGATAAGGTTGGGCTTTTTCAGTTTTAATAACTGCATTTAACCAAGTTTTTTAAAAATGTAGATATATATATTCATGAATCTACAAGAAATCATACTTTTTCTCTCCCTCTGTCAGAGCAGTAGCCTTCATTAACTCAGCACTCTGGAGCCTGGCTAACTAGGGCAGGACTTGCAGTAACTAGTATAGCAAGCTGAATTATTCATTACAAACTTTTTCTTAGGGAAGAATGCAATTTTTTTTTCTACTCGCAGATTTTACATGAACATGTCATGGTCATATTTTGTAAATATCTTTTTTTTTCATTCTTGAGTATTTCTCCAGCAAGGAAATGTTGCAAACAAACTATGTAGTGTTGGTTGTGATATGATCACAGCAGGACTCTGCTCAAGAGCTCTCCACTGAACTGTGTGACTTGTCACTACAGTTGTATGATCTCTCTACTTATCAGACTGACTAAAAAAAAACATGAAATAAAGACTATTTTAATGCTGAGAGTTCTTCTGATTTGCCATTCAAAAGAAACCTTTTTTTCACTAGATTTTCTTAAGTCATTTAAAATTTTGTTGCTTATCACCAATATTTTACCTGTTTCTCTCTCTAATGGCATGGTGTTCCTTTGGTCTTAACAGTCCATTGCTAGCAAAAACTTTCTAGGACTCACTATCTGATTTTATAAGGGTCCCAATGATATGAAATTGAGATCAACAAGAGATGTCTCTATGCTTATTATCATTTTGAACCTAAATGATGTCATTCCTCAGAATTCATTAGTTTAACAACATTTCCAGAGTACACCTGACAATTTGTAGATGTACCCTTTCAATTAAATTACTTAAAAGTTATAGATTTTCTTTTCTTTGTGTAATTTTCACTGAAATATTACTAGAGCTGGAAAATTTACTCTTTATTGGAATTAACACAAGAAGATCTGGGAGTATTCTTAGCAATATTTGATTACCAGAAGATATTTTGAATGCTGTTAACAGTTAATTTCTATGTTCAGGATCTTTTCTTGTAGAGGGTCCTACACTTAAATTGCATCTTCCTCCAGGAGACTCTACTACAACAGAAGAGAGAATATTTATGCTAGGTCTATTGGCCTACCGCAGAGCACAAGTTTCTGGATGAAAGAAGGCCAAATTAAGTGAATTTAGAGGCACAAGGATCAGGAGCCATTCTGTTCAGTTGAAAGATGTGCACCTGAAAGACACTCAAAGTAGCTACTGAAAGCTGCTCTTTACCTGCAGATCCCACTTGCCTATCATCACCCTTCTCATGCTAACGTTGGTGAACAAAATCTAGTTCTCATCACCAGGGCACTTCCAACAGACAACTTGAGACTAGGAGAGACTGTCTTCTTCTCCCATCCGGCTACATTCAGGAGAAAGAGGGAGAAAATCACCCAGAGGAACATCATGCATGTTATAGGCATGCATTTACTCTTGGTCTTGGAGAAGGTAAAAGACCTTTGCACTGGATGGTGCTTACTCTTTCCTTTACAAAGAAAAGGTTCATGGTTTTGTGTCCATCCATAGGCCCTCCTGGAAAGATGAATTATGACAGAAAAGCCATAGGGCATATATTAGATTCCAGCTGTATTTTGAGTAAAGGCATCTCTTAGGAAAGGCATTGACCAGTCCAAGAAGGCCAATGGTATCTGCTAAACAGGCACCTGCAAGAAGCATCGCAAGGAAGATAACGGGGAACTTCTGACAAACATGGATTTCTGTGAATCAGGATGTCATTATTTGTAATTCATAGATTTGGCAGAGTGGCCTAGGATTTTTTTCTATGTCTGTCTTTAAGTGCCCAAAATAGACCTCATATTTTGAAAGAGCCATTTCTTTCTGGTATATTTTTAACTTGGATATTACGGTCACTAAGAGAAATCTCTGAAGATATTTCAGTGGTTGAGATATGCCTTGAGTCTGAGAGATCTGGAAATACCTACTATATTCTCCTCTGTCATTCTGAGAGAATCATTTCTTTCTGGCTATCTGCACAATAGTGCAAAACAGCACAGATGTTTCATAACAGTAACGTTCATTGAACTTGCACAGCCTCTCTCTTAGTCACCTTTCCATTCAAGAGCTGCGTATTTGTTTTCCTCTCCAGTGCTCTGCCTATGCAGCCAATTAATCCTGGCCCTACAAAATGATGCCTGATAGAGCAATATAAAATATATAATTTGCTATGTGAATTATTTTGGAATTATGTTCCAGCAACAGCAGAAGCACAGGCAATATGAAGACAGCTTAGGTGAAGAGGGAGCTCATTTGTCATTAAATCCCTGCACGCCAACCTGCTGGTAGCCCTCAGCCAGAGAGATTGAGAGATTGTAAGAAATTATGGGAAATAAAGATGAATATGCATGCTTATTTTCTTTGACAGTATGTGGATGTACAATAGAGAGGGAGACTAAACCGACAAGGTGGAGTTAGGCGAAATCATGCTTTGTTTGGATCCTGAAGGAAAAAGCTTTTCCCACCATAGCTGACAGGTGAATGTGAACTACACAAAGTGTTACTAGCTGTCTTGTGTGGTCACAACAAACATAAAAGCATCACAAGGATAAAAATACTTTTCAAGAGAGTCTTTGTAGCTCCTAGAGAGAAGACAAACATGAGCTTTCACCCAGAGACCTCAATTTTAGGAGAATTACAGAGGAACAGAGTATGGGGATGGCTTTATATGCATAACCTCCTACAGAGACATCCTCTAGGGACATTTTTCAAGCCAAGAGCCAAGTGGATTAAAGGAAAAGACCTGGCCAGCACCTTCTGTGAGGCTGGAACTGGGCTGCAGGACTTTGTCCTCTGCCATCTGCAAATTTTATGCTGTGGCACTCATCTAGAAGGAAAGTTTCAAAGTGATGTGTCAAAGTGACATTTGCCAACTGAACACCCTTAGTGCCAGGTGGGGAACTGAGTGCCTGGACAAAGGTGCCAGGTAGGTGTATTTTCCTCGTCATTTGTTAAGCTATGTTGTTGGTGAGCTATGCTAGATCAGTGCTGCTTTTTTTTTTTTTCCTTCAGAAGTTGGCCTTATTTCATATCTGGCATTTGTAAAGATAGAAGTGTGTCCCATAAATGCACTAAAATCAAAGGTACTCTGCAATTTCTGAAATTCTGAGGGAGGGACAAAGTCAGTGCCCGCTAGTTTTTACTGAAACCTCCAGCCATTTGAAACCATTTGATCTTCAAAGAGCATGGTGAAGATCACTTATATTGCACAAAGCACTTCCATACAAGGCTGGGGCTAACTGGGTCAGTCATTAGGGAAAGTTATACGTTACAGGGAAGGTAAAGCAGACCTTGCCTGAAGTGGGAAAGTAAGTGGGCAAAATAGAAACAGACTAAAGAAGCATCTGCAGAGGGTTAAACCATAGCTGCCCGTGCTCATGGGAGAATCAGGAGCAGTAACTCACCTCTCCAGGGCAAGCATCTGTTGCCGACTTGCTTTGCAGTTGTCATCTTCTGACGGCAAAGCCATGTAAGGGGACTTTTTGGCCTTGCTTTCCCCATACTTTATTCTTCAGCTTCTATTTTCTCTAAGCTTGGAGAAATCCTCATCGAAAAATAGCTCTGGGATAGACGCTAGGTGTTGCTATTCTGGTCAGTGGACAGGGCCAAATGTCACTACATTAAAAGACTGCTCCTTTGCAGCTCTACTGCAAACATAATATTTTTGTTACCACACAAGTAAAGCTGACAAAGCCACTTGTTCTTCCTTCAGACACAAATGGACGTTTTGAAACGAAACCCACTAAAACAAACTTGGTTCTAGAACATTAAAATAGGCAAGGGCAAGAACTTTCATGTCATAGCTGCTGCTCTCCAAAGAGCATCAAAGGCTTCACAAACCAAATTCTCCAGCTGAAAGCACTTCCTCATCTGAGCAGTCCCGCTGGCCTCTTGAAAGTTGGTGCCTCTCCTTTCATGAGCAACGTTGGTTTGTCAAGACCTAATGACCAAGCCCAGTGAGACTCAGTAGACCTGCCGCCCAGCGTCTCCCTTGGATTTCATTACGCCTTTCAATGCCCAGACAAAGGGAATGCCCCATTACACAGATGGATAAACTGAGTCATGGGCCGTTTAAAGGGACTTGCCCAGATACTTGAAGCATTGGCTGAATCTCACACACCTCATCCCAGCAATTAGCCTCCGCGCAGTGAGCGGCTCTGATTAAATGACTACAAAGAGCAGGATTTCAGGATGTGCCACTGACTAAGTGATTGAGCACACACGGCACATTGTGACTGCACTGCAGATTAGATCTGCTTAAACTGGCTTGAAAATGAGCTAGCTCGGGTATTAGCAGCAGATCAGCTGGTTTAATCTGCCAGGCTGCTGATGCTGAGCTAATATAGGTTGCATAGATGCCCGTATTTCTCCTCTAACCACCAAGCTCTCCGCTGCCCGCTACAAATGAGTGTCTAACGAACACATCAGATGCAGCCTGATAACACTGGGAGGGCAGGAGGAGCCCCAGCCTGGACAGACCCGTTTGCAGCTCCGAGCTGTGCAGCAGGGAGGTCCCTGCCGGATCCTGGCCGCTCGGCACCGCACGCTGCCTTTGGGAATCGGGATCGTGGGGCACAGCCGTGCGCTCCCGCCTGGCATGGCCATCTCTGCAGTGCAGGACTCGGCAGCACGTTTGAAAATCCAGTGTGCTGTGAGCACCTGTGTAAATCCAGTTAATTTAACTGCTGCTGGGCGAGGGCGATCCCTTACTCCCAAACCTCATTGGGAACCAGCTTTGCCTTCCCTGCCCTGGGTGCACAGTGTGCTCGGTGCCAGGGGCTACGCTGCCCCTCCAGACCCCCCGTGATGCCCATGCTGAGGAACCCAGTGTCCAGCTTGCAGCAGGAGCTGGGCACCTGAGGAGAGCTGCATGCCTGAGCTGCAATGGCTGAAATGCAAGGAATTATAATAATAATTATTATTATTATTATATTATAAAGGCAAAGAATTTCCCATAGGGTTTTAAAAACAAATCATATGTCATTCAGATCAGTTAATTGGTTCCCTCTAATCCAAGTACTGGAGCAGCCCTTGTAAGCGAAAGTGATACACTCTTCTCGCTGTGCTAAACAGGAGCATTTTCTTCTTATTTCTTTTAAGGTCCAAAGATTTCCTGGCATCCATATAAAGGTTAAATCTTGCCTGAAAGCACATGTCTCTCCTCTTTGAGTTTGATTAACTGTGGCTGAAATGACTGTGAACTAGGAGTTCTGAAGACTGGAGTGGTATCAGACAGACAGACAAGCGGGAGGAGAAATGAGTCTTTTTAAGTTTCTGAAGCAGTTCTGAATGAGGTCTAAATTGCACCAAATAATGTGCTTAAATAAACTGCTAGCAAAGGAAACAGCTGTCAGAATATTATACTTCTCTGAATCCAACTATATACCCTACAGTTACGGAACAGAAAATTGCGAAATGAAGATTTAAAGTGACAAGATCTGCGTGTGGCAGCAGCAGCAGGTAAAACACAAGAGCCACTTAAGCTGTTTTAAATTTAACTGTCCAATGCATTGAGTATTGAAATTTTTCAGTAGCTGCCTCATGAGCTTTCCTCTCTATGCTGTGTTAATATAGCTAGGTTCAGACCACATTTAATGGTTTAAAGCAATATTTTTAAACAGCATTTCCTGCTTTTACAGAGCCTGGTATAGAAACCAATAAATTTCTTTTATACCTTGTATCTTTTAGATGTTGTTTTAAAGCTTCTTATTTTGATAGTAAATCTAAGTCCCCCTCCCCATTCCTTCACCACACACAACTTGGAGTCAAAGAAGCTATATTGACCATGAGTGTCAATGAGAGACAGGCTTTTAAATTTATATCCCAACCAAAGTAACTCTTCCGTGGATATTCTTGCACCGATGGCTTGACATTATAGCCTCTTAAGTAATGTGGCATCTTCAAGTGGGCATCAATTGCCTCCTAACATTTTGCATCAGGGTTGTGTTGTGCAGTGCAGGTAGGCAGGTTGAAGATTTCTGACTCTTTTCTGAAAAGGTGATGTTGAGCAGTATATCACTGCGCTGTTTTCTTTTGCACATCATCCTTGCTGCTGTGAAAGCACTTTACAAGCAAGAATGTGACACAAGTCATTTGCAAGGCAGCTTTTTATCCCCCTGTGATGCCCTAGGAAGCTGAGACCTGACATATAGCTAAACAATCTCTGCACTTCCCAGCGCAGCCAGGAATAAAGTTTGAGGGTGCAGTCTTGGCATTTGCAATTTGCGATCAAGTGCAAAAGTCAAAAGAGACCTTGGAGAAGAAGGTGAGAAGGATTTCACTCTTTGGAGTTTGAGACATGCCAGTCAATTTTAGGCATCTACCGAAAGTCCTATATTAGCAGTGCAATCACTTAAGGGTCCCTGTATATTCCCTACATGTCTCAGTTATGAGTCCAAAGTCAGATGGCCCAGATCTGAGCCTGAGTCTCCAGTTCAGTCATTGCAGCCTCCTATGGCTCCCTGCCTCTCTCATAAAACCGAGGACACACTTTGTTAGCCCTACACAAATTAATTCAAAACGAACTCACCAAAGAAATGCAAATATAACAGTGTAAGTGTATTTAAAACCTTTCGCAGAGCTGGGGCTCGTGACTTTTTGGGTAGAGAGATATGGGTCTGTAAAAGAGTGAGCTTCATTTGCACAGAGGTGGGCCTAGGAGGACGAGAAAAGAGTTCAGGTTTTTAATAAGCTAAGAACGTGAGGCAGCCTGCCCAGCTAGGCTATGAGATGAAACATTTAAGCTGATCCATCCCTATGGTATCGCAGTAGCTGTATTTTTGGAAACTCTGCTCCTTTACATTTCTATTTTCTCATGGCTCTGCCTCTGGACCTCATTAATCTCCATAGTATTTGCAAGTGAACAATTGCCCTAATTCCATCTGGCTGGAGTACAAAAAAAAAAAAAAAAAAAAAGTTTGCTTTTTTGTTCTTCTTCCCTTTCCCTTCTTGCTCTGGAAATTCCTGGCAATTTAACACTTAGCTACTTGTTAATGATATTTCCAGAGTTAAGTTGGTTGGTACATCTTGAGAAATGGGATGATTAATAGCTGGGCATATGGGAGTGTTCTGCAGGCCAAGCTGCTACTGTTGCGTTGACCTTGTTTCACAGAGGATGATCTTTCCTAACACTATGGAATGGAAATTAGAATCCAAAGGTGTGAAGCTAGACCTTTCTTTTCCCTGCCCCCAAGTTCTTCTATATTTGATGGACTGGCTCATTCTGTTTAACAATGAATATATGAAAAACTTTCCTCTTAGGAGCCAAAAATAAGGCATATAACTGGAGCTGCCAGTGGATGTAAATTAGAAAAGAAACGATCGTGACAGAAAAGGCTCTTTTTTTTTTTTTTGGTGATAGACAACCAGTCACTCATCCCTTACAGAAGCCACAAGGCCAATGTTAGGGGTATAGAGCAGCCTAAAGTTGGGTAAACTCAGGAGTAAAAAGTTGCTCGAGCTACTTCTGGAGGGGTTCGGAAAGTAATGGAGAAGAAAAGGATTTTCTGATCAGAACACATTTGTAGGGACCCCAAATTCAGCTCTCCAGAATAAAAAACATCAGCTCTCAACCCCTCAAAAAAGGGTTTACCTCTGGCCCAGCTCTGCAAAGCAGCAATACCTGCAAGCTGCCTTTATGACTCAGTGTTATAACTCATGGAAGTCTTACCTTGCTCCTACAGCTAACAAACTCCTGTTTGCAGCACTGACCATATTCATGCCCAGCTTATTATCCCCAGACTGTTATAATTCTGGATTGCTGAACAAAATGATAGAATCTATATAAAACACAGAAAAAAAGTTGATTGTGTTCAAAACTGAAGCATGCCCGTGTACTCAGAGGTGCCATCCAGCTCGCAGGAACTGTAGGCTAAACAGAGCCTGGCTCCACTGTCTTACAAAGTTAATACTGACGAAGAGGCAGGTAATTAAGAGCAGATCAGCGAGTGAGAAGGCAGTGTTTCTGCAGGCTTACTGCCAGCTGAATCACCGTGTGCTGGCTCAGGGGGGTTAAGCTTAGACCTGCTGTCTCCAGAGCTCAAACAGCATCAGTCCCGGAGCGGGACTGCACTGCCCCACCGCTTGCTGCTTGTCTGGGAGGTCCAATGCTCCGACAGCTCCTGGGCTCTTCTGCCAGCAGCTTGGAGCTTGGAGCAAGAGGCTTTTTTGGAAAGGGAAGATTTTAAAAAGTGATAAATGTAAGATGCGGCTTTTCTGAAGGGCTGATGTATGGGGAGGCTTTTCTAATTCTTTCAAGCTTACATTAATCCTTATTAATGCTATTAGGATAATGTATGAGCTGGGGAAGGAGCATGCAAGGAATACGTTTTGGTTTCTCATGCAACAGCTAGTCCCCGTTCCTATAAATCAGGTAGGAAAAGGCTTCTATGGCTCATTTTCAAGACCTGAGTGGGCACATCTCCACTCGAGACCATGGGCTCCTCAGGTACTCTGCAATAGACAAAGTCAGTAGCTGCTTTTCTGAAGGCACCAGCAGAGAAACCAACTCAAGCCTCCCCTTCGCCCTGTTCTACTGCAATTAACCTTACCCTCAGGTTAACTAGCTAGGCTCCAGTTCTGGGTAAATCTGAGACATGCAGTGGCCCAGAGAAGCAAGCTGTGCTGCATGCTGCTGCTGGGTCATCCGGGAGAGCTGCCTGCTCCTCATCTGCTGCATGTGCAGAGTCCAGGCTTTGGGGATCATCTGCTTTCCTCCTTGGTGGAGGCTGCAAGGGATGGAAGTGCTCTGGGAAAGGGGATATGGCAGCATTTTTCCATGGTTAGGTCGCAGTTTAGGTCTCCACAGGCTGCAAAGTGTTTAAGCCTGCATTTCCCCGTCAGCAAAGTGTTTCAGTGTGTGCACAGCGTTGGCTCAGCTGATGAACACTGCTGACTGCGGGACTTAGGCAGGTGCTGGTCCACGCTGGGACCGAGCCAGGAGCTCTATTAAAAAAGCTTCCTCACATCTGCGAGTTGAAAGATCGCAGGGGCAGAAACCACCTCGCTTTGCGTGAGGATGCACATCATCAGAGCCTGCATCTCAGGGAAAAAGCAGCCCTTGCCCCTGGACAATGTGTAAACGTTTTACCAAAACCCGTCCAAGCCGTGGCCTGTGCATGGGTCTGTGTGTTCAGCAGCATGTACAGCTGGCAGGAACCTGGGCTCTGCCATAGCCACAGAGCCAGAGAGCTGCCCTGCTGTTGAAAATCCATTACTGAGCATTTTGCGAGGCTCATCAGCTGCTTTTGCTAGACAGAAATGGTAATCGCCTTCTCTATCCTGCAAAGTCAAATGCACGTTGGTATAAACTTGGAAAATACTATATTAAATGGATTTGTTTCAACTTCATCCATTTCTTAGCAGTGTAATGAATTCTTGATGGGTACTAGGAAAAAGAGAAAGAAGCAGAATAGTATTTCAGCAGAGGCAGTTGTTCAAAAAACTGAGCTGAAAGGAAACTGTTTTCCATGCCATCAGATTTTGAGCTTTGAAAATATTTTCCTATCCAAAACTAGGACAACAATATAAAAACAAGTTTCTTCAAGTACTTTTACAAACTGAAGTCTCCCCTAATGCAGGATCTGGCCAATGAATACGTTATTTTTTTCTGTTAAAAATCAAAGTCACTTTTAAAAATGCAAAGAATCATTTCAGTACAGAAGTCAAACCCTTTTCACTGAAAAACAAAACAGAAGGCAGTTAAAGCAAATCCTTGTAAAAAAAATCAACTAAAAATTAAAATTGAAGATTTAAATTCAACCTTTCACTCAGCCAAGTTTGATTTCAGGGAATCAACATCTTCCCTGCAAAATATATAACAACAAACCTCAGCTGTGTCTAATTCAACAAAACGTCATCTCTGACTCCATCCTCAAAGGCTGGCCTATTTGAAAATGGGAAGAGCATCAATGTACCAAACCACTCGACTTCTAGGGGAAGAAAAACAAGCAATGGTGCTGATTTCCAGAGCCTCCACTGATTTTAACATGCACCAGAATTTGGGGTGAGACAGGACTGAATCTTCCCCACAATGACCCAGTAAAACCTAATAAACAGATCCTGCTAATGCTGCTGTGCTCTATGTTCCAGAAGCTACGTGGTTACAGGCCATCAGAGACCCCCATCTACAAGACTGAAGTGCAGAAATGTTGGAATATAGTGAAAATACGAGGCCTGGACAGAGCCACCCTGATGTCAACACTCATCAAAGGCCAAGGACACATAGGATTTGAGATATCCCATCAGCTGCTTTTAGATGGGATCTCTCTACTGAAAGAGGGCCATTTTCTCAAAAATATCGGTCACCTTCTACCCTTCACCAGGTCCAATGCTTTGTGCCGGCCTTAGGACTGCAGCTGTGGCCTCCTTGTAGGCAAGTCAGTGCAAATACAGCCCATTTTATTAGCTCAGAGTCCATGTCTCACCAGGGATGTCTTCACACAGCCCACCACCAAGAGCCTCATGGGTTGGAAGCCTCTTTACAAACCCAACAAAACAAAGGGAAAAAAAAAGGGAAACATTGAAAAAAAAACATAAAAATGACTCTACAAATAGGCTTGATTATCTGCAAAACAATGACAGAGCGCAGGGTTCATTTCAAGCATTACAGTTGTATTATTTCTCTGTTTCACTGTGTACCTGTGTACTATACAAGATAATTTCCATGTATTCCAAAAAATGTACTTTTGACAAAGTGAAATTCTCCGTGATGAACTAAAAAAAAACCAATGAAATCCTGACAGTCTTTTCTTTTCTTTTCTTTTCTTTTCTTTTCTTTTCTTTTCTTTTCTTTTCTTTTCTTCTCTTCTCTTCTCTTCTC
>JAVCKT010003701.1:0-49013 GCA_032273925.1 Rhynchotus rufescens
GAACCGCCGGCCGCCTTTTCCCAGGCTTCCCGATGGCTCCGCGCGGAGCTCGGCCTCGAATCCACCGGCACTGACGGTTCCAGCCGGCGAGGGCGAGCGAGCCAAGGGGTCGCAGCGTGGCCAGAGCTGTGAAATGTCCCCGTGCCCCCTGCTTTTGCTTTCAGCTTCGTTTCAGCTCGTCCTCCGCTCGCGTCTGGGCCGCTTCCCAGAAGCCACGAGGTGCTGGTGGGAGCTAAAAATAACGGAGCTGCATCCGCGTCGCTCTTCCTCCCGGGGCTGGTTCCCCCTTGGCAGGGTCGGCATGTGCGGGTGGCACTTGGATGCACCCGGTTCTCAGATCTGAGTCCCAAAGGCGCCGGGGTGTTTGCTGGGGGTCATGGAAAAGCCCATGGAGGTGGAAAGCGAAAGCAGGACACCCACAAAGCAGCCCAGGAAACCCCGATGGCCTCACGGAGAGCAAGGAAAGGCCAGGCCGGGGCGAGGGTGCCGCGGTGGGACAGGTTTCTGTGACACCGCCGGCTTCCCACGCAGCTCCCCAGGGTGTTTCCTGCTGCAGAGCCCCCGCGGGCGCCTTCCAGCCCTGTCTCACCTCCTGCGCCATCTGCGACCACCGCTTCCGCCCAAGGCCCCAGCGCCCCTCTGATCTTGCAAGATCTTGACGAAAGAAGGGGCCCCAAAATAGGCACCCGCTCGGGGCAGCGGAGGCGGCGCGTGGGAGCTGCGCAGAGGAGGTGACAGGGGGACGTTTGACTTGTGAAGTGGTAAAACCCCCGCGGAGCACAGGAAACTCCTGTGGTCACGGAACCCCAGAGGTGACGAAGTCGGTAGAGGTGGAAAGAGGAGCTGGCCGCGATGCTCGCCCAGGTGCTCTTTGCTGCAGCCCTGGAGCCCTGCACGGGCCAACGTAGCAGCCCAGGCATGGCCTGGAGCAGCAGGACATGGACAACAGCCTGTGCCAGGGTCACCATCCTGTGCCACGGCCACCACCCTGTGCCAGGGCCACCACCCTGTGCCACGGCCACCATCCTGTGCCACGGCCACCACCCTGTGCCAGGGCCACCATCCTGTGCCAGGGCCACCACCCTGTGCCAGGGCCACCACCCTGTGCCACTTGCCCCCGTGCTGTACCATGGCCAGCGGGCAACCTCGTGGCTCAGGTGCGGGGACAGAGCGGGGCGAAGAAGGGCAGGACACCGGGACGTCCTCGCGGGGAAGGGGCCACCGCGCGGCCGCAGCCGCCGTGTCGCCGCCGCGGCACCGCCGGGGCGGGAGCGCCCCCGCGCGGCCGCCGCTGGGCTGAAAAACCCGAGAAACGGGCAAAAGGGACCTGCCCCCCCACCCCGGCCCCCCGGAGCCGAGCCGGGCGCTGGGGTCGCTGCTGAGCCGGAAAAGGCGGGAGGGGAAAACCCGGCTAGAGCCGAGGCTGCCCCCCCGCCGTGACCCGCGGGACACCCCACGGCCCCCCGAAAGCCCAGGAGCACCCCAGCAACCTCCAGGGCTCCGCAGTGGCCCCGATACCCCTAGGGACCTCCCGATATTCCCTAGGGATACTCCATGGCCACCCAGGGACATCCCAGGGCTCTCAGCAAAGCCCAGAGGAACCCCCCCAAGTGACACCTCCAAGGCTCCGGGGACACCCAGAGCCCCCAGGGACACCCCCGACACCACAGGGCCTGCCACAGGTGCCCAATAACCCCCCTAGCCTCCCCCACACACAGCTCGCCCGCGTTGTGTTTCCGTGCCCGACAGTCCCACATGGACATGTGCCGGACAGAGTCCCGCATGGAGCCCCCTCTGCCCCACAGAGAGCAGCCGGTGGCTCCCAAGGGGGCCTCCATCCCCCCCACCGCTGCCCTTCCCTGCATGGCCAGCCGTGACTCGCGAGGAGGGGCGGGCACGGAGCCCGGCGGGCGCGCTCCCCGCGCGCTCCCCTCTCCTTGGCACGGCGCCGGCAGGATAAGAGCGAGGCCGCGGCAGGCGCCCGCACTCGGACGCTCCCGCCGCGCTCCGTCATGCTGGCCCGGGCTGCTCCCGCGGCGCGCGGCTGGCGCGGCTACGCGGTGCAGGTGGCCGCCGGTGCCGGTGGCTCGCACGCGCTGCCCAGCTCGGCGCCGCGGCCCTTCAACCAGCTGCCGGGCAACTGGCGCACGGGCTGGCTCAACCTCTACCGCTTCTGGCGGGAGGGCGGCTTCCACAACATCCACAACATCATGGCCCGCAACTTCCAGCAGTTCGGGCCCATCTACAGGTAGGTGCTGAGCAGGGGCAGGACGCGGTGGCTTGGGGACACTGGGGACCGTGCTGAGGATGCAGCCCCTCTTGGCCTTGGCTGGCACCCAGCACCAGGAGAGGTGCCGCAGGGGCTCCCGAGGCACCAGGATGCCCAGGTGGGATATTCAGTGAGGAGGAAGATGACAAGGGGCTGCAGAAGGTTCTTGGTCCCCGCTCCTGCCCCTCCATGGGACTCAGTTCCGTCTCCCTCATGTAGATGGGCTGGAAGGGGACACCTGGCCACGGTGGCACTTGCTGCTCTCCTGACAGAGCCTTGGGACCCTGGCTGGGCCCCCTGCGGGGGTGCCCCGGGGGGTGCCACCGCCGTCTCCGTCTCGGTCGCAGGGAGAAGCTGGGCGCCTACGAGAGCGTGAACATCATCAGCCCGCGGGACGCGGCCACGCTCTTCAGGGCCGAGGGCCTGCTGCCCGAGCGCTTCCGCGTGCCGCCGTGGCTGGCCTACCGCGACTTCCGCAACAAGCCCTACGGGGTGCTCCTCAAGTGAGCGCCGGCGCGCGGCGACGTGCCCGGTGCTGCAGCCGGGGCGCGCGGGCGCCCGCTCACGGCCCCGTGCCCTGTCTCGCAGGACCGGGGAGGCCTGGCGCGCCGACCGCCTCACGCTGAACAAGGAGGCGCTGTCGCCGCACGTCATGGGCACCTTCGTGCCGCTGCTGAGCCAGGTGGGCGAGGACTTCATGCAGCGCGCCCGGGCGCAGGTGCGCAAGAGCGGCCGGGAGCGCTGGACGGCCGACTTCACCGACGAGCTCTTCCGCTTCGCCCTGGAGTGTGAGTGCTGCACGCGGCCACATCCCGTGGGAGCAGCCTTGGGAGAGGCGTTCCCGTGGGACTGCCCTTGGTGCGGTGCGTGGCAGCCTGACGCACCTCGCCAGCCTCCTCCAACAAGGGTTGAGGGCACTTCCCCCCCCAGAACGCTGGTCTAGAGGGACATGCTGTCCCCAAACAGGGGTGTCTCACTCTGGGACACCCTCCTCCCCCTCTCCCCCTTCTCAGCTACACAAGATCCAGCTTCCACATCTGGACACCTCTCTGTCATCTGCAGAAGGGTCACCAACTGCTGGTCCTGCTTCTGTTCTATGGGAGATGCCTCCATGGGCCTATGCAGGAGGGCAGCCAGGAGCCCTCTTGGCTGGAGGTGGCCCCCAAGGGAGGAGGGACCTGGAGGGGACAAGGGGACAGGCCGGGGGTCCTGGGCCGCTCACTGGCGCTGTGGTTCCAGCCGTGTGCCATGTCCTGTACGGGGAGCGGCTGGGCCTCCTGCAGGACTTCGTGGACCCCGAGGCGCAGCGCTTCATCCATGCCGTGAGCCTCATGTTCCACACCACGTCGCCCATGCTCTACGTGCCGCCCGCGCTGCTGCGCCGCCTCAATGCCAAGACGTGGCGGGACCACGTCCAAGCGTGGGACGCCATCTTCACGCAGGGTGAGCGTCCCTCTGCCGTGCTTGAGTGACCAGGATCTGGCCTTGGACCATTCCTGATCCATCCCGGAGAGCCCAGGAGCCTTCGCTGGTTGCCTCAGCGCCGTGTCCGCGCTGTGTCTCCGCAGCGGACAAGTGCATTCAGAGCGTCTACCGAGACCTGCGGCTGCACCGCAAGAGCACCAAGGAGTACACGGGCATCCTCTCCAGCCTCCTCATGCAGGACAAGCTGCCCCTGGATGACATCAAGGCCAGCGTCACGGAGATGATGGCAGGGGGAGTGGACACGGTGAGGAGCGCGCGGGGCCGTGGCGGTGGCCGCGTCCCGGGCGGCTCTGAGTGCTGCCGCTCCGCCGCAGACCTCCATGACGCTCCAATGGGCCATGTTCGAGCTGGCGCGTGCCCCGGGCATCCAGGAGCAGCTGAGGGCGGAGATCTTGGCGGCCAAGCAGGAGGCGCAGGGAGACAGGGTGAAGATGCTCAAGAGCATCCGGCTGCTCAAAGCCACCATCAAGGAAACGCTCAGGTGCTGGGGAGTCCCTGGGGTGGAGGGGTCCCTGCCCGCTGCTCACACCACTCCAGCGGTGAGCGCGTTGCGGCCGTGGCCTCTTGGGCACTGCCCGGGCTCTCGCTGTGCCCCAGGCTGCACCCCGTGGCCGTCACCCTGCAGAGATACACCACGCAGGAGGTCGTCCTCCAGGATTACTGCATCCCACCCAAGGTGAGCCCGCCGGGAACGGGGGAACAAGGGTATCCGGAGGCCGTGCGGCTGTCCCGGGGCTCATCCTCCTTGTCCTCTCCGCAGACTCTGGTGCAGGTGGGGCTCTATGCCATGGGCCGCGACCCCAAGGTCTTCCCCAAGCCGGAGCAGTTCAACCCGGAGCGCTGGCTGGCGACCGGCTCCAAATACTTCCAGGGCCTGGGCTTCGGCTTCGGGCCGCGCCAGTGCCTGGGCCGCAGGATCGCCGAGCTCGAGATGCAGCTCTTCCTCATTCACGTGAGCTGGCCCGTGCCCCTATCTGGCACCCCAAAATCCCTCTGGTTTAGGCATTTTTTCCATTTACTTTTTTCCTCCCTTCCAGCTGCTGGAGAACTTTAAGGTGGAAACCAAGCGGGCCGTGGAAGT
This sequence comes from Rhynchotus rufescens, assembly GCA_032273925.1. Lineage (NCBI taxonomy): Eukaryota > Metazoa > Chordata > Aves > Tinamiformes > Tinamidae > Rhynchotus > Rhynchotus rufescens. Next base: position 4,836 of record JAVCKT010003701.1, read on the forward strand.
CGGGACCAAGTTTGACCTCATCCTCATCCCGGACAAACCCATCCAGCTCACCTTGCGTCCCCTGGAGACCCAGGCCTGAGGGGACCTGAGGACCCGGTCTGGGCAAAGCGGGCTGGACCGGGCCAGTATGCATTGGATCGAGCTGCCCCCCCTAGCCGGGAATGCACCTACACATCTCCGATGCTTGGCACGCGCTTTATGCCCTGGAAAGCTCCTGATGATATTGCAGCAAGACTCCAGGACGCGGGAGAAGGCCGTGAAGGTCCCGCGGCTGCGGCCTTGGCTCCGCGTCCCCCCTGCCTCTGCTCCAGCTCATCAAGGCTGCGCTTACGCCACTGCGCAGATAAGACCAAGGAAGCAGCGCGGCGGCTGCGGTGCCCCCGAGCGGGCCAGGAGCCCCGGGCCCGTCCCCCGTGGGGCTCCCAGGGCTCGGGGACCGGCCCTCGTGCTGCTCGCCCTCCGGTTTGCTCTGTAACTTAGTCATGCCCAAGCACCGGCTGCTCTTTATGCGCACGAGTCCCGCGTTTCCGAGTCTTTCTCCATACCAAGCCAGGGGCAGGATGGGGACACGAAGGGCACAGAGCAGATGTCCTGGTGTGTGCTAGGGCAGAGGGTCCCGCTGCTGGGGCCTCCTCGAGGGCGGCACAGGCTCTGCTGGCACCTTATGATGGGAAAGGAGAATTCTGCTCGTTTCGGAGCTTGGCCATCCCTGGCTAACGCGGGCCGGTCCCCCGGACTCACTGCGACCGCATCGCGGGCGAAGGATGAGCCCCCAAATCCATGGTCCTGCTCCAGCAGGCGCGTGCTCAGCTCCTGCTTCTCCCGTGCCCACCTCCTGGCAGCGTCGGCCAGCTGCGGGGCAGGGTGCGGGGCAGGGTGCTCAGGGCGGGCGCGGGCGCCCGGCGCCGGAGCGCGGCGCTGCCGAGCGCGGCTCACCTGCCGCTCCAGGACCCGGCCGCGCGCTCGTGCTCGCTCCAGCCTGGCCAGCAGGGACAGCTTCTCCCGGGTGCCAAAGGCCTCCTGCGGGTCACAGCACGAGCGCAGAGTGGTGCCCCCCGGCTTGCTGTCCCCATGCTCCCAGGCCCTGTCACCCCACCAGCCACGCGGGTTGTCCCCGAGGCCACGTCCCCCCGCGATGCCCGCCCACCGCGCGCCCTGGGGCCACTGTCCCCTCTCACCGCTGGGGCTGCTGGCGGAGCAGGGGCGGCGGGGGGCGCGGGGGGCCGGGCTCTCGCCAGCTCCTCCCGCAGCCAGCGGTTCTCGGCCAGCAGCGCGTTGCAGAGCTCCCCGGCCGGGGCTTCGCCTGCCACAGCAGGATGGGGTGTCACAGGGCGCTTGTGGATGCTCCCTACGGAGCTGGCAGCTCCCCGCGGCACCAGGAGCACCCTCGCCAGGTCCTGCACGCACCCACCGGCCAGCTTCTCCGTGCTCCTGCCCGCTCTGGAGAGCTGCTCCTCCAGCACCTGCTCCATGGTCTGGATGAGCTGCGGGGGGAGCGGAGCTGTCCTACCTGATACCGGTACCTGGTACCGGTGCTGGGTACCAGGGCCTGGCCCCAGGGGGACAGCGGCCTCAACCTCCAGGACATGAGGCTTGCAGGCACTAAAGGAGGGTGGTGGCGCCGCTCTCAGGGAGCCCTTCTCCCTCTCTGTCCCTATCCCGAGGATCTCTATCCCTCTCACCTTCTATCAGGACTAAACGGCCCCCTCAGGGCTTGTGTCCCCTGCCTGCCCCCTCTCACCTTCTCCTGCTGCCTCACTGTCTCCTCCAGGCCCTTCATCTTGGCCACCTTCTCCCGGTAGCTCCTCAGTGCTGCTCGCTGCTGCTGCTGGGCCCTCTGGAGCATCACCAGGTCTTTCTCCCGGTCATTTTTCTAGCAGGGAGGGAGAGAAGGAGCAGCCAGGGGACCCTGTGCTGTGCCCCGAGCTCCCGGGCACCTCCCTGACTTTTGTGGCCCTCAGAAACTAGGGCGCAAAGCATCTCATGGAGGAGATGCCAACGCTGCCACCCATCCAGCATCTCCACTCAGGGCGGGAGGGACTCAAGGCTGCAGGTCCAGCCTCTGTGCTGCCCCATCCTCCTCCTCTCCCTGCTCCCCTCGCCCGGGGGGCCCCTCTACCCGAATGAGCTGGTTCTGCAGCTGCTGCACGCGGTCCCGGAGCCTCCGCGACTCGGCCGCGCCGGCCGCCAGCCGCTGCTGGAGGGCGGCTGTGCGGGAGCAGGAGCGCGTTGGAGCGGCGTCCCGCACGGCCTGGCCGCCCGCGTGCCCCATGCGGCGCCTACCCACGCGGTCGGCGGCCTCGGTGCGCGTCATGACATCGGCGTCGCCGTTGCGGAGCAGCGCGCGGCCCGGCTCCTCGCGCGCCGCCCGCCCGCGCCGCAGGCTGCCGTTCTCCGCCTCGAGGCTGGCGGCGCGCCGCCGCAGCACCAGCATGTCGGCCGCCATGCGCTCCAGCGCCGCGCGGTAGCTGCTCCGCTCCTGCGTGTCCCCTGGGGACCCCTGAGCTCCCGCCCGCCGCCAGCTCAGGCTTCCCGTCCCGTGTCACCCCAGGTGTCCTCAACAGCCTCCATTCCTCCTCCTCTCCCAACCATCTACTCTGCCCTTCTTCCATCCTCCTCCTCCTGCTCATCTCCCCCTCCACCCCTCTGCCTCCGTGCCATTCCTGCACCCTCGTGGCTGCGCCGTGGGACGGACGCATCCCCGTGGACACGGGGCCGTGTCGGCGGCGCGCTCGGCTCTGCGGCAGCTGCGTCGCGGGGGCCTTGGCGGCGCTGGCCGTGACGGCGGCGCCGCTGGCGGCCTTGGCGCCGGCCTTGGCGAGCCGGGGCCGGGGGGCAGAGGGTGGGCGCCCGGCCCCGCAGCCTTGGGCAGCCAGCTCCTCGCTGCTCCAGTGGGGCAGGGGGAAGAGCCGGGCAGGCTGTTCCTGGCGCCCGCGTCCCTCGGTGCTCACCTGGTCCCACCGCTCCCTGTCCTGGTCCCTGTGGAGCAGAGGGGGCTGTGAGGCCAAGGGGGGCGGTGGGAGGGGAGGGTGCCCCGCACCAGGGTACAGCCCCATGCACCTCCGCTCCTCCGGCTCCGGCGGGACAGGCAGGATCCCGGCCACAGCGTCAGCAGGTGGCAGGGACACGTCCCCTTGGTGCAGCTGCGGGGACACGTGGGATGAGGGACAAATGAGGGATGCGGTGGGAATGACATTTGTCCGGCCCTGCTGTTCCTCTGTACAGGCTCCATCCCAGCTCACTACACACCCCCGCTTGCATCCGTCCCGCTCGCATCCGTCCTGCTCACCTTCATCCCCACTCACATTCATCCCGCCTTGGATCCATCTCTGCTCGCATTATCCCACTCACTTCCATTCCCATTCACATACATCCCCGCTGGCTTCCGTCCCCACTCACCCCTCCTCTCTCACATCCATCTCCACTTGCATCCTTCCTACTCGCACCACTCCCTGCTCGTATCCATCCTCACTTGGATCTATCTCCTCTCACATTCGTCCTGCTCTCTTCCATCCCCGCTCACACCCATCCCTGCTCGCATCCATCCCCGCTTGCATCCGGGGCCACTCGCATCCATCCCATTCGCATCCTTCCCCGCTCGCATCCATCCCCGCTCGCATCCGTCCCTGCTCGCATCCGGGGCTGCACCCACGCACGGCGGGGCCATTCCCGGTCTTTCCGAGCCCTGCGCCTGGACTCACTCCGGAGGACAGGGGCCTGTAGTAGCCGCTCATGGCCGCTGGCTCCGAGTGCGCGGCCGTCGCCACAACACGGCCGCGCTCCTGGCAACCCGCGCCGTGCCGCGCGCCCGCCCGCCTCCGCAGCCGCAATGCCGGCGGTCACGGCAGCGGTGCCGGCGCATGCCGAGCTCCGGGATCGCTTGGGAAAGGCTGGAGCCGGAGCACCTGCTGCCGGGGCCGGGCCTCCCCGCGGCGCGCGCCGATGAAAGGCGCCTCTGAAGCCGCCGGAGCTTTGAAACTCCCGGCGCTCGCTGCAGCCTCCCCCCCTCCATCATTTACAATCCTCTGAAGCTTTCCCGGCCTTTCGAGCGTGCGGATCCAGAGCCTTTCATCCCCCCCGCTCCTTTTCCCGTATTTGCTTAGGCTGCACTCCTTTTTTTTTCCTTATTATTTACTTAACAAATTGCTCGGAGATGCTTTGATGGAGCCGATTAGGTTCAAACGCTGCCATCGATCCCGCCGCGGATGGTCGGAGGATGGAGCCTCCTGGGGAATCCATCTCCAGGTGCTGCGCTGAGGATGGTGCAACTCATCGCACTTGTGGCTGCTGGGGTATTGAGGCACCAGCCTCCCCCCTTGAAACACACGCCAAATAACACGTCCCCTGGTGAATATTAAGCCTGGCTCTGGGCTGTTATGAAGAGGGGATAAGCCCCGCTTTGCATATCTGAGCAAAATTGCTGCGGCGGCTTAGGGAGATCAGAAGGAAAAATCCCCTTGCTCCCTCTTCCCCTTTCCCTAACAAAATCTTGGCAAATCATCAGGCCATAATTAGCCCTTCATTTGCTCGTCCTGCCTTCGCTGTCCGCAGGAGCAGCTCCTGGGCACAGGGGAGGGTGCCTGGGCCAGGCCGGTGGCCATCGTCTCCCCAGGGAAAACTGCCACCTATTGCAATGGAAAACCAGAAGCTTCTGATTCCAATTCACACTCCCGGCTTCCCTGTGACTTCGATCGCAAACATTCCCACAAAACACACCCAGGCTGCCTGGGAAGCAGGCCCTTTCTCCCACTTTTCAACGCCACGCATCTCCCTGGGAACTCCTTGGGAGCAGGATATTGCCAGCTCCTGTGAAGGAATAAGGGGGAATTTTCCCACCCTCACACAAGCAGCTCAGCTCCTGCCGACCTCCTGGACCTCCGGAAAGGCTGCAAATCCCTGTTATCTGATTGAACCGGCGCTGAACTCCCTGGGAGCCGACGGTGATGCGGAGCGCACAAGGGTGCGCGCGCCCTGGCGTCGCTATTCAATTTGGCGCTTAATTGGATCCTATCGGGAAGTGTTTAATGGATCGGCGTTTAATGGAGCCGCCGCGTGGCGACCCCACCGGCGCGGCTGCCGGCTGCTGATAGCGGGGCCGGAGCGGGGCCATGAAAGCGCGCGGATGAGAGGGGCGCGCGCCGCGTGCCGACGGCCCCAGCGCCTGCTCGGCGGAGATAAGGCGCAAGAAAGCAGCCGGCCCCGCCGCGCTCGCTCCTAGCGCGATGTTTTATGTTGATCCGTGTGTGATGAAGACGTGAAGGCGGCGCCGTGGCCGGGTGGCTCTGGAGGCGGAGGCCGGCGGCCTCCGAGCGAGGCGGCTCTGGCTTGCGATGCTCCTGGAGTCTTGGGTTTGGAGCTAAGTGGGATGCGAGGGGAAGGGACTGCCTGGATCCTTCCTCGGGGGCCACCAGGAGCCCCTGCCACCACTGCCACCACCGTGGGGCCATCAGAGCTGCTGCGCTAGTGCAGCCCGATGTCTTGTCACAACACTAGCCTCCGCGGAGGCCCACCGGCCTCCTCGCCACCGCCTTCCTCCTTGCGTTTTGATCCCTCTGCAGCCGCTTCCATCTCTCCTGGGTATTTTGGGAGCCCTGCACGGCTGGAAGAGCCCCTGGCTTGGGACGTGTTCAGCTACAGCAGCAGTGCAGCAAGGCACAGCGGCGGTGCAGCAAGGGACACTAGGTGGCACTCGGAGCTGCGGCACTGCCGCCTGCCTGGCGGCTCCGGAGCGTGCCACCTAGTGCGCCCTCCCCTTGGAGCATCCCTTCCCCTCGGAGCATCCCCTCCCCTTGCAGCCCCCCTGGCTCTTGCAGCACCCTTGCAGCACCCCGACCCCTTGCAGCACCCACTTCCCGCATGCACCTGCACTCCCCCAGTGGGTCCGGGGTCCTGTTTGGCCAGCCCCACTGCAGAGCTTCTCTAGGGATTTCTATACGGCTGGATGTAAAGCAACAGCTGCAGCCAGGTGCAATACACAGCACTGCGTGTTGGGAACAGCCTCTTTCCCAGCGGATTTTCGTGGAGCTGGCGCTGCCCGGGCTCTCCAGCCAAATGTGCTGCCAATGGCAGAGAATTTGCCCAGTGCATTGGGGACACAGAGATGCCACCGACGCCAGGGCCTCGAGGCCGCATCCCCGCGTTGCCCCCGCTGCCTCGCACCTTATAAGCCCCGATGGGCACCCGCGCTGCCGCCGGTCCCCGTGGTGGCTCCACGACATCCAGGCTGGGCAGGGTGGCGAAAGTCCGGGCGCTGAGGCAGCGCCCCGGCCTCTGCAATGGGAGACACGTGTTGGAGGGTGAGGGATGCACGTGGCACCCGGATGCCGCAGGACGGGCAGCCCCCCTGCCCTGGTCACCCTGCTTTCCCACACGGGGCTCCGGGTGCCCCCGTCTCCTCCGGCCGCCTGGCTTTTATAGACTGCCGGCTAATCCGGTTAGCGCGGGAAGTCGGAGCTAATGGAATAACGTGTGGAGCCGGCGGGCTCCTTGCTCGGGAAAACGCTGGGCGGAGACGCCGGCTCCGGCGCGGCCACGGGCAGCTGGACCGCGTCGCGGTGCCGCATCCCGCTGCGCCGGCCAGGGCTCCACGCGGGAGCCGGAGCGTTGCGGCTTGGAGCCCGTGTGCTCCTAATTCAATTAGAGCCCCCAGGGAGTTTCCCTGGCCAAGCCACTTGCTGCCCTTTCTCTTCCGTGCTCCGGCTTCACCGGGGCTGCAGCTGGCACTGGAAAACGGGAGCAGTTCCCCCTGCCCAATGCAAACGTATAGTTTCCCCCCACCAAAAAAAAAGAGGTTTGATGGCTGGGTTGGCACGGTGACAATTTGACGCTGCAGCAATTTGCGCCAGCCGCTGCTCTGCTCCTGCTTTTAAATGGCTGCAATTACATAAATTAAGGCTGTTTAAACGACATTAGATCCCGCCTGTTGCTCTCACTCTGCCCGGGAGAGAAACCAAGCGCAACGGGCACCGTCCTCGGGGCCACCACCAGCCCATGGAGCTGAGGACCTGCCAAAAACGGGGCCAGAGGGGTGTTAATAACCTCCCTGCATGGAAGGCCTCTCCTCTGGGCACCGGAGTGAGTGCACACGGATGGCACCTGCGGAGGACGAGGCTGGCACAGCAGTGCTGAGAGTGCAGCGGGGTTTTCCACGGGAAGAGCTTTTCCGCCAGCAGACAGGCAGCAATTTGCTGGAACGCCAGCGTTTTGCTGCAGGCTTTGATTTCTTTGTCTTTTCTTTTCCAGTGCCGAGCGATCAAAGGCTTTTGTTCTGCCCCGGCGTGCGCTGCAGAACGTGCGGGGCCCGGGCAGGCGGGAAATCAAATGCACCGGAGCACCCGGAGCAGCACACGGGGCTTTGCAGGGATCTTGGCTGCTTCTCCCGAGCCAGGGGTGCCGCTTTGGAGCTTCCCATGGGATGACATCGCACAGCTCCAATTTGCTCTGCTTCTAAACGGCCACCACCCCAACCTCACCCCATCCAGCCACCGTTTTGGAGATCCCCAGGGAATGGTAGGGGAGGAGCCCGATTTCTTGGGAAGTGCTCCTTCCTCGAAAGCCAGTGTGAGCTGGGAGCGGGTGCATGGAGCCGGCTCGGAGCGCTCCCACGAGCGCCGGGATCCTGCCAGGGAGCCGCTCGCCTCCCGCCGCCCCGGAGCAGCCCTCATTTACGCCGGGCGCCGCGGGCTCCGGGAATGCAGATGGTCCCGGGTTTATTTAGCTGCCGCGTGGTAAAAAAAAGCCCAGCTGATCTGGGTTAAAAATATTCAGTTTCCTACTTAAAAAAGAGGTGGAAGAAACAACAGTAGCAACGTGGTGGGGACACTGAGCCCAGGGCTGGTTCTGGCACCCTGGTTTTTATTCCCTGGGTGCGTGCTAGGAAATGGGGGAAAAAAGAGGGGGAAAAAGCAAACCCTGCAGCTCCCAGATCAAAACAATAATCAGCTAAATGAATTCCGCAGCATTTTCCCGCATGACTGCGAGTGATAATTTAGTGCAGCAGCCAGCTGGAAGCGAAAGGATTAATTCTGCACTTAGTGACACCCACGTGAATAATTCATCGCGCGCGGCCCCCTCTGCACTGACCCCCTGGGCAATCACGGCAAAGAGCCCCAGCAGCCGCCCCGGCCCACGCGACGCCTCTCCGGGGACCGAAAGCACCAGCAGAGCATCCACCCTGTCCCACGTAGGGATGTTTTGTATAAGTAATACATACATATAGATGCGTATATAAACATATACCTCGGATGTGAGGAGCTGCAGGCAGAGCCGGACGGTGGGGGCGGTGCTGGCTGCAGCGCTCAGCTCGGTGCCGTGCGCAGGCGGGCGAGGATGAGGAAGGTGGATGAGGGCCCGGGAGCCGTGGGGCTCCGGTAGGTGCTGGCCGGCAGCGGCAGCACCAAGTAGCCCAGGGCCCGGAGCGTGCGCCCAGCATCCCACACTGCAAGGGATGCGGGCTGGGAACAGGTGTGGCATCGAGCTGGCGGTGCCGGATCCCGCCCGGCGTGCCAGGAGCAGCGAGGGTGCGGAGGGAGCACCCACGTGTGTGGGGCAGTTAGTGCTGGATGGCCAGCGCGGCGCCTTCCGAGAAGAGCGTGGCCCCATCTCGGCTGTGGAAGAGGCAGGACGCGTTCCAGCTGGGCTGCTCCGGCGGCCCGGCCGGGGGTGTCACCTGGGGGGGCACAAGGGGAAGGGCCACGTCCGCGTGCCCCTCCGAGCCAGCTGGCCACGACACGGGACGTCCCGCTGCGGTCAGGCTCGCCGTGCCCAGCGCTGGCTGCGCACCAGGCGCTCACCTCCTGCTCGCAGCCGCTCAATCCCCTTATCCCGCCCCAGCTGGCCCGGGCAGCTCCGTGCCCAGCCCTGGGATGAGGTTATGGAGGTGCTGAGGCCGCCAAACTCATCCCACCCGCGAGGCTCGCTCGGGGGCAGCGGCTCGCGCATGGGAAACTCCAGCCCCGGGGGCTGCCCCGTGCACAGATGGAGCCGCCGCCGCCGCCGCCGTCGCTGCCGCCGGGCCATCAGAGCCGCTGCGCTGATGTGGCCCGACGTGTTGTCACAGCACCAGCCTCTGCCCAGGCCACCTGCAGCAAGACAACAAAGGCGGAGGGGAGGAGGAGGAGGAGGCCGCAGCCTTCCTCCTTGGCAGCTGGCCGGCCCCTGGGGCAGGCAGGAATGTGGCTCCGAGAAGTGGCCTGCGAGACGGTGCTGATACCCGCTTCTAGCCGAGTGTTCCCCGAGCAAAGGGCTGCCCCTCACATCCCTGCTCCGGCGGGGGTGCCGCAGCCTCCCGGAGCATCCCGAGACGCCCGTTGCCGCGTCCCGCCGAGCCAACCGGGGGGGCACGAGAAAACAACTATTATTGTAATGAATGAAACGCGCGGGCGGGTTTTATGACAATTCACAGCCTGCTGGCTACCCCAACGTAATAACTAATATTTTCTGCACAGCATCCCGGGCTATTAATGCGCCGGGCTGGGTGCTTTTGCGGGAGTGCACGTTGCCCTGGCCGTGGTGCAGCCGGAGGCTCCGTGGCCTCCGCCGGGCACCGCTCCCACCTGCGGGCAGCGCGTGGCGGGCGCAGGGCGGCTGCCGGCGGCTCCGGGAAGGTGACGATGCTCATGGGGATGGCAGGTTGGGCACCGGGACGCTTTGCCATGATGGCCCTGGGGGAGAAAGCAGATGGTTGGACACATACGAACCTCCTGTTGGAGGCTGGAGGATGAGGCATTTGCAGCCACCAAAGCTCCCGCTTCCCAAGCCTGAGAGTCACCCGCTGTCCCCGCACTCACTTGTAGGCTTGCACGTCAGGGACAACGCTGGCCATGGCCACAAGGGCACCCGCAGGGCTGGCCAGTGGGGCCGTCATGCCCTGCAGGAACACCTGGGGAGGTGCAATGAGCTTCGGCCCGTGCTCAGCCGCCCACGGCGCCTCGGCTCGGCCCCTAGCTCCAAGCCCACATAGTCCATCCCTTGGCGGCAGGGGATGGCACTGCCCTTGTGGACGATGGTGACGTAGAGGCTGGTCCGCACCGAATTCTCCTTCCTTGGCTGCTGGTGGCATGGACAGAACCGCAATGGAATTCTGGGGGGATAAGGGACACGGCGTGGGGCCCGTCCCCAGGCGGCATCTCCAGAGCTGCCATTACCACCAATAACCCAGCGGCCCGTAATTAAAGCTCACTGTCCCCTGGAGCCCTTCGGGGAAGATCAATACAATAAATCCTCCTTTTTCTGCATTCCCGTGTTCAATGTTCCCCCGTGCCCGGGCAGGGGATGCGATCCCGGCTGCCCGCGGTGCTGCCCAGTACCTACCAGCGCCAGGCAGCACTGGTGGTGCTGGAAGGGCCACAGGAGATGCAGAGGGAGCCAGAAGGCAGCCAGCGCCTTGCGGGTGCCTCGGTGGGCCACGGTGAGGTCCAGTGCTGCGGGGACACGGCAGGGAAGGGCAGTAATGGCCCGACCCTTCTAGCTGTGCAGTATGCATGGGCACGTGCGCGTCTCGAGAGCAGCCGCGCTCGCCGCCCTGGTGTCTCCAAGGGGCTGAAGGGGAAGCCCTGGAACAACTGCTGCGCACGGAGCTCCGGTTTCCATCTAAGCTGGGATTTGCCACGGATCCATCTAATCCGCCTGCCCGTGCAGCAGCGGGGCCGCCCGCCTGTGGAGCCCCGACCAGCTGCGAGCCTGCCCACATCCCTCCATGGGAAGGAAGCCCATGGACACGGAGCTGGATGGGGCACGGGGCAGGATGGGGCCATGTGCCGAGACCCTTCCAGACATTCCGGCAAAAGCAGCCTGGGAAAAGGCCCTGGTTCTCCCAAAGATATAGCCCGTGGTCTGCATGGATGGGTGGATGGAGGGAGGGAGAGATGAATGGATGGATGGATGGATGCATGGATGGATGGATGGATGGATGGAGGGCGGGCTCGCGGGGACCTGCTGCGCAGCACTGCTCGGTCTCCATGCTAGAAGCATGTCTCATTGACCCCGGCTTTGTGTCCCCTCCCCGGGGCTCCTGCCGTCCCCTGCCACTCAAAGCAGAGGACGTGACCGTCCCCGCAGCAACAGGGCGGCACGTGCGCTCGTGCCAGCGCTCTCCGCCCTAACATCTCTATTGCTCCCGGGGCTTTGATGCTGGAGCTGGGACACGGGGCTCCTCCCAGGCAGTTGACAAGCGCCAGCGCCAGCCTTTTGTGGGAGCTGATGGAAGGCAAAACGCCCTCTCTTTATGCTGTCAAGGCTGCCTCCCTTCCCCCAGCTTAATGAGTGACTGCAGGCACCCGGGATTAACTCCTGCGAGGCCGGCGCTCGGCTGCAGCGCGATGTGCCGGAGCACACGGAGCTGATGGCCCGGGAGCATCGGGAGCAAGAAGAGGGTTAAACCCCATGCAAAGGGACAGGTCCACATGGAACCATGCTCCGGAGTGGGAAACTTGGGAGGAACCAGCTGGAGGTCCCTGTGGGGTCCCTTTGGTCTCCCCGCTGTCTCTCATGGTGCCGCACAAGGCGGGTACAGCCAAGTGAATCAGCAGCTCCTCTGGTTCATCGGGGCCTAATGGGATTAGGCGCCACGTTAGAATGGGCTCCCGCAGTTCATTTTGCGAGCGCCTGGTTGTAATCGAATCCCAGCCCTTAATGCTGCAATCGTTATTGCGATCACAGACTTAGCAGTCCCGCGTGAGGAGGCTCCAGCCGTTGCTGCCGTGGGGAGAGCAACAGCTCCGCTTTGACCGAGGAGGAGGGTGAGGAGGAGAAGAGATGAAGGGCGGGCTCTGGCGTGGCCGAGCTGCTGCAGGGCAAAATCACTGCTGTCTCCAAGGCCAGAGCTCTTCACACATCCCTGATCCCAGCATCTCCCATGGATGTGCTGGGGTGTTGCCAGGGGTCACCTTGAGCATGAGGTCCCCAATACTCATGTGACCCCAAAGCCGACCTCCAAGGTTGGCTCCTATCTGCCTCCCTCCGCAGTCCTCCATGGGTCTCACCTTCCCAGCTGGCATCTTCCGCATTGATTTCCAGCATCACCATCTCCTCCCAGGTGGGCGAGTGGGTGGGCTCCAGGGCCGCGCGGGTCACCTGCACCTCCTGCCGCTCCTCACCTCCCTTGGTCTTTCTGGGAGAGAAAAAGGAGGCCAAGGAGGTTGCTTGATGAGTGGAAGAGGAACACGGAGCATCCGCTGTCTGTTGGAGCAAAGTCACGGGGAAGGTACCGCCACTGGGACTGCAACCCCTTGGCCAAACACACGGACATTGGCCCGATGTCCTTGGGGAGTCGACCAGGGCCTGGAAGGACAGACATCTCCTGTCCAGTTTAGCCACAGCAAAAGGCAGTAAATAAGAAGGATTTGGCCATTACTACAGGCCAGAACAGGCTAATCGTTCTTCTTTCCAGGTCACCTCCAGATCTCTGGTGATTTTGTATTTGCAAAACCAGGCCCGGAAATAAGCAGGGAATACTCTGTCCGTGACCTGCTGGAATTCCTCTGGAAGCTTTTGGGGAAGCAGTGGTGGATGTAAATTGATTTTCTGCTAATTGAAAATTTCCTGAAAAGCACCTGCTTTCCCGAGCAGCTTTGAAATACAGGGAGGAAAGACAGATCTTCCTTTCTTGACGTGATTTGGGGACCAAGGGCAGCAAACGGCACCCGAGCTCCAAGTCCTGAGCCTGGGTTAGAAATGATCGGCCCCCCACTCCCCTTCCTCCTCCTCCTCCTCCTGATCCCACCAAGCCGCTGGCTTTCCCTGCTGTCCCTTTCATCCCACGGCTAATTAGGCGAGATACTGATGAAGGCATGAGGAGGAGCTGGGGGAGCTGGAGGAGCAGGGAGAAGATTGAATGTTAACGACCGCCGTCCTTGTTGTTAAACCCAGGCGTGTAACAAGCCTGAGCAATAATTACTGCAGAGTTAGTGGCCGCAGCCCATGTAATTACTCATTAGTGCCCGTGGTCTCCGCCGGGCCATGGGGTGCCCTCATGCAGCCATCAGGGCTGCTTTAGACCACTGTGTGTTTCAAGCACACGGATACAGAACTGCCGCGAGAGAGGCAGGAGATTAGACTAAGACCTCCCTAAAAAAGTGCAGGAAAATCAATGAGCCTTCTGCTAGGTGCTTTTCCAAAGAGGGATGTGAAACACAGTTGGAAGTAGGGGGATTGTTTCAATCACGGAGTTGGAATAGACTCTTGGGCAGGAGGCCAGGGCTAGACAACCCTTCTGGGGTCTCCATTGCTTCCTGAGACACTTTGGAATAGCACCTTGGAACCCCTCAGTGATCTATAGAAGAAAATCCACTATGGGGTCTGCATCCCTTCTCCTCTTCTGTGTCTTGCTCTGGTTTTGCTTCCTGGGAGCCTAGGAATGGGCACGCAGTGGCAAGGGCACCCGTGCAGCTGGGGCTCTCCAACCTGCTAGCCAGAGCCTCCTGCTCCCGAGGGTTGGAGGTGACAAGAGCCTTCCTGTCCCAGGTAGTGGGACGGTTCTTCCTACAAGACGGATCACGGTTTACCCTCGGGACATCTCCAAAGAGCTCCCTTGCAACCCAGCTCCATTTCCCCCCACCTTCCTCCCAATGGGAACCTCACGCCTTACTGTGCTCCACAGCCTTTTCCCATGCATCCTTTGGCTAGGAAGCGATGCTTGCTCCAGACTTGCATACTGCAGTGCTCCATGGCACATAAACGTGCTTGGCTGGGGCCAGCAGGCAGGAATTAGCCATGGGTTTGTGCCATTGTGGGAGGGGAAGCCAGCTCGCTGGTAATGAGCTCTGCGGGGGATTGCTCCATGAGCAACGTGCCCGGCGTCCGAATGAAGCCAGGCCTGGGCTGGGGACAGGGAGACCCGGCTGCTTGGGGGCCCCTTCATTACAGACTTGCCTAGGGATGAGAGACCGTTCAAAAGGGCCTGGGAAGTGGTGGGGAAGGGAAGAAACATCCCAGGACATGGGGCTGTGCTTTGAGAGCAATTCAGTGGCTGGGAGCGCAGGAACGGAGATGTTTGGATGTCCCCTTTGCTTCACGGCCGGATCATCCAGCTGTGCCGGCCCAGGACAGTTGGAGTGGGGCAGGAGATGCCTTCTCCTTGTCCTTGCTCTGCGGCCGCGCTCACGGGAAGGGCATGGCTGGGACCCAGGACACACGGCGCAGGGACCCGGGACACTCGGCACAGGGACCCGGGACACTCGGCACGCTCCACGCGGCAGAGCGCCGGTGCCACCGCGCCGCGGGGCCCTCGAGCGCCGGCACAAAGGCACATTCAGCAGAGACCTTGAGCTTCTTTTCTCTCCGCGCTGAAGTGCACGAGCCGAGATGCCAGAATCGCTCGTCCCCCCGTGCGCCCCCCCGGCCTTCACACCAAGGTCGCTCCCTGCCTCCATCCATCCACGCGCTCGGAGCGAGCAGCGCCGCACGCTCGGCCCCGCTGTGCTGCGGCCGGGCACTTCTGCACTCCTCCCACCTTGGTTTTGGGGCTGTTTCGAGTGTTCTTGGGCACAAATGCCTGACTGAACAGTGCAGCCACGAAGCCTGGGTGGGGACCTGGGACCACTTCCCTTCTGCCTTGGCGCCCTCACTATGGTTACTGCAAGGTCCCTCCTGCGTCCTCGTGCCAGCGGGGCCCAGGGGGCTGTCCCCCCCCTCGCCGGTGCTCCTGTTCCCGTGGCAACGCGCCGATGGAGCGGCATCAGGATGCAGGGAGAGAGGCAGCCCCCCGCACGCCAGCCAGCGTTCCGGGTATCGATGATGGAGCCTCCCGGGATTAGCCGGGCATAATGACTTTATGGAAATAGGGACCCCGCTGGGGACGGACACATGGCCGGACACCACCCAGGCACAGGTGATGGTGCCGGTCACGCGGCGCTGGCTTTCCAGCACGGAGAGCGCCCTGCAAGCAACAGTTGGCTTTGCACGCTTGCCGCGCGCCACAAGTGCGTTTTGGGGACGGATGGGGCAGGAGCTTCATTTCGATGCTGCCCCTTGTCCCCTCCCGCACGGAGCAGCTGCCGGGCTGGCTCGGGGATCGCACGGCGGCCCCGGTGCTGGCGGGAGCCTCCTTCCTCCCGGCACAGACCAAAGCAGGGCCGGCTAATTGAGTCCCCCGGCACATGCATAATGCACGAGGAGCCAACTTTGCCTTCGCCTGGCGTGCTGTTTTATTTATTAAAGCGCTCTTTTATTTATCGGGAGATGAGACCTGGACACAGGCGCCACTGCCTTGCGGATCCATTGCCGTTGCTGGATACTTTCCCTTGGCCCCAGCTCCTGGATACTCACACGAGGACATACGGCTGCAGAGTCGCGCCAGCCCAGGTGCCACCAGGCGACCTCCGGGGTGGCCCGTCCTCGCCCACGGGGAACTCAGCGACCTGCAGGGAGCGAGCGGGAGAGGCGTCAGGACCGAGCGGGTCTCCCCTCTGCAAATCCGTTTTTTTTTGCAATTTACAGACACAGCAGGAGCTGGGATTGCCCGTGGCCCCGCTCATTATCCAGCGCCAGCTGATGTGAGAAGGGGCAGCAGAGCGGCGAGCTGCTGCACGGGCGCCCGCGCGGGCACCGCAGCCTTCGGCAACGCTCTGCGGCGGCTCACAAGCGGCACGAGCGCGCCGTTCTCAGCCAGCCCTGCCAGCACCCTGCGGCGCGGCCAGCTGAGGTGATAATGAAAAGCTGCCCAGGGCGGCCTTCGTTTGCGGGCCGGGGTGGCACCACGAAACAAGCCTCGGCCTTGCAGGGTGGGCACGGGGCGGCGAGGTCGCGCGGCGCTCGGGCTCCGCTCGTCGCAAGGAGCCTCCCGCTCACTCAGGTGCCCTTCAAAGCTGCTTTGCTGGCCAAGCTCTGCTCTCCCAAGGGGTTAACACCCGAGTGGAGCTGGAGCCACCCCTCCATGTGCCCTTCCCACTGTGAGGGGTTAAAGCGGCTCCGCTGGCCCTGGGGGCTCCTCAAGAGCCTTGCGTGCCAATCCCCTCCGACACGAGTCTGGGGCTCCCACCTCCCTAATGCGGCCCTCGCTTGTCCTCGTCCCTCTCCTCCGTGTCCCCCAGCACTGCCGTCACACTGGAGCGGAGCCACCGGAGCCTCCGTGGCGTCGCCACCCCCAGCCCGGCCCATTGCCCGGGATAAACATCGGAGAGGACGGGAAGCGGAGCGGGAGGCAGCAGGGAAAGGGCTTGGCTGTTGAGCGTCCCTGTCCCCTTGGGGACGGAGCATCCCCGGCTCCCCGCACTGTTCCCGCACAGCTGCGGTGCCACCTGAAGCCCCGCAGCCCGTTAGTGCAGGGTGTTAATTATCCCCCGCCCGGCTAGCAGCGAGGATGCTGATTAATGGGGCCTGGGCTGCCCTGGGTGTAATTTGTTTTTCTATCAGCTCTATCATCTCCAAAGCAGCACCAGCTCCGATTAAATTGCTTCTGCCTGGAGGGTGACACCGCATAAATAGCCTCGGGAGGCTGGTGTTTAGCTCAGCCCCTTGAGCTGACCTCTCTGCAACGTGTCTGGGTTGCTGGCATGGGCCCTGGTGTCCCTTGAGTCCCCTTGCAGTGGGACCAAAGCTGGTTCCCACACAGGGTACACGGAGATGGGGATTTGCTGGAGGGCGGCTTTGCTCCAGCCGAGGAGGAAGAGGAGCGGATCGGCCGTGTCCGCTCGTCCCCATCCCTTCCCCAGCCGTGGCGGCTCCTGGCCCGTCTGCCCCGCGCCCGCAAAGCAACCGGAGCCTCGGCGCTAATCGCATTTGAGGCTGCGAAATCGCATTTGAGGCTCTATTAATGCGGAGCCGGGATGACCCAGGCCCCGGCCTGGCTCCGTGCGGCGGAGCAGGGAGCGAATCCAGGCGAGGAGAGCGTGTCCCCCGGAACAAGCACGGCACGGGGGCGATTGCAGCTGAGAGGAAGAGGAAGGCAGGATCAGCCCTCGTCTCCCTCTGACCCCGGTTTAAGGACCCTGGTTTAAGGATGCTCCATGGGGATTAAAGCCTGCAGTCTGGATCCAAGGATGCTGCACAGGGACTAAAGCCCATGATTTGGGTCCAAGGATGTTCCATGGGGACTAAAGCCTCCAGTGTGTGTCCAAGGATGCTCCACAGGGACTAGAGCCCCCAGCCCACGTCTAAGATGCTCCGCAGGGACTAGAGCACTCTTCCTGGGCCCCAGGATGCTCCATGGGGACTAGAGCCCCTGACCTGCACCCAAGCCCTCCTGAAGCAGAAGAGCCAGCATGTGCCTGGCTCTTCATTTCTATTATATCCAAAGTGTATTTTCCCTCTCCAGCCCTGCTGCAAAGGCTCCAGACTCTGGCAAGTGCTGATCAAAACAGAGCAGGAAGATAAACAGACATAGGCTGGAGGAGTTGGGTTTCGCCGGTGGCCCCAGGCACTTGTCGTACTTTAAGCAAACCCAATTGTCTCGTGAGGGGCTCTTACGTCTCTGTGCAGCAGGTCCGAGCCACCCTTTGATGGAAAGCATGGAGCAAGAGGGGCACCGAGCAAGCAGCTAAACCCCCCCCGCGAAGCAGAAGCACCGTGAAAGGGAGTAAAGCAAAGCAAAAAAAAAAAAAAAAAAAGGTAAAAAAGCAAACACTGTTTTATTCATCACCTCATCCCTGCCAGCCCAAGCACGCTCTGCCTTCCCCGCCGCTCCATTAACACCGCGATTGCTGCGGGGAGGCAGCTCGGCTTTTCTGACTTGTAAATGGCATCTGCGGCGCCCGGGTGATTTTTTTTTTTTTTTTTCCCTGGCTTTGGGGCCGACCTTGGTTTTCCTTTTCCTCCTCTTTATAATTTTTTTTTTTTTTACATTTTTTTTCTATTATTTTGCCAAGTTGTTTCCTCGAGGGGGCCCTGCGGGAGCTCATTAGAGATCACAGGGCGTTTTTAGGGAGCCGGGAGGCTGCATTGGCGCTCTTCCCCCCGGCAACACTTCCAGCGGCACGGGAAGACAAGTGGAATTTTTTGAGGATGGCTTGAAGCCGATTTCCCCAGAGAGCCCTGCTGCTGCGGCCCAGGAATCCCTTTGGGCTAAAATTTGCTGAATTCATTTCATTCCATTTATGCAGAAAACTCCCAATTCACCTGTCATATAATTAAATGGGCTCACAGCCCGGTGCTGCCATTGTCTGCTCCATTAGGAGAGTTTTACACTTTCTATATTCGTCAGCGGCACGAGTGCAATTTCCTCCCCCCCCACCTCTTTAAAAGGCAGCAATTTTCTCTTTTTAACCCCATTTGCTTTCCTCATAAAGGCAGGCTTCTGACACTTAAAGGGACATGATGACTGAAATTGCAGGAATTAGAGCTCGCAGGCGCCGCTCGCTCTGGCGAGTCAATACGAGACATTTCCACGGAGCACGCGAGGAGCTTGCGCTCTTTGCACAGCCAAATCGCGGGATGTCTTTGCAAAACAACCTCCCGGGGACCTGTCCTCTGCATCTCGCAAGGCAGATGCCTAAATGTCTTTGCTCGGTTTTGCTCAAGAAAGCACGAATTGCCATTCTGCATCAGCCCCTTTCTAGCTGCAGGGCTTCACCTTGAGCGAGCGGGAGCGCGCCCAGGACCAGCCCGTTTTGGATCGAGCAACACGCTTTGACAGGCTCTGCTCTTGGAAGCAGCATTTCCTCCGAGCGTGTCACCGGGACAAGCGCATTTTCATGCCAACAAAATAATCTTTCGGACAAAGCCACTCAGCAAAGCGATTTAGGTCGCAACTGTTGCTTTGAGCAACCGCCTGCCAACCCGCAGCCTCGGCGGAAAACGGAGCTTTCCCGAAAAACAAACATTAAACGAGAGCCGTGCAGAGAGGCTCCCCGAGCCGTTTGCAGCGTTTTGCATGCGGAGCGCAGAGCCCGCCTGGCCTCGTGCAGGGGGCACGCGGGGCGGCCCCGCCGCTTGTGCGCCGATGAACCCGTCACGCGCGCCCCTTGCTCGCCTGACAGCCGCTCAAAGCCCGACAAATTGCCGCACCGAGCGGCGCGATTCATCTCGCCTCGGGGCCCCGGCTGGCCCCGATGGGGAAGTTTGCTTTTCAGCCTCACTGCGCGGGCGTGCGCGGCCCTCGGCCGCTCTCCTCCCCTGCGACACCGCGGGGATGCAGGGCTCGCTCCTCTGCAGCCCTCGTCGTGACAGGCGATGGCAGGGTGAATGACGGATGGGCGACAGGGATCAATTTGTCACCCTTCGGCTAGACATGGTTCTGCTCGGGGCCGCGCGCAACGCTCGCGAGAAGCTCCTGCCCGTCTGTTGCTGCCTCGTCCTCGGCAGCGGAGCCCCTGGTAGCGAGGAGCGCGTGAGCGGCGCGGAAGCCCGTTTGTTTGCTCAAGACCGCCCGCGATTCCCTGTACCCTGACAGCAACAGCTTGCGGCGCCGGCACGGGCGCCGCGCTGCCAGCTGCTCCCCAAGGCTGGAAGGAACCCAGCTCCCGCAGGCTGGTGCCCAGAGCCCGTGCCAAGGAGATCTCCCGGCTCCACGAGCTGCTGGCGCTGGGAAGCGGAGGCTTCCCTGGGGAGGGAGCTGCTGCACCGCTCGGTGCCGTCCCGCTCGGTGCCGTCCTGCTCAGCGCTGAGCCCGGCTGCTGCGGTGATTAGGAGGGCGCCGGGCGTTTGAGCAGCCAGCAGAGCCTCCCGGGCCGTGCCGAAGAATACATTACCCGCGGCTGCAGCGAGAGCAGGAAAAAATCATTATCCTGCCCGTGCCTCGGCCTTGCTGGGGTGCTGGGCTCCCATCCATCACCCTTGGCCCCTGCCGGCCACCAGGGTGGCAGCGAGGGGCCCATCCCGCTGCTTGGGCAT
This sequence comes from Rhynchotus rufescens, assembly GCA_032273925.1. NCBI lineage: Eukaryota > Metazoa > Chordata > Aves > Tinamiformes > Tinamidae > Rhynchotus > Rhynchotus rufescens. The sequence continues at coordinate 24,600 of JAVCKT010003701.1, forward strand.
GCAGGATGTGACAGCGGCATCTGGACGAGCTGCTATGAAGCCTCCATCCATCACCAAGAGCAGCCCGGCTCTGTCAGGCCTCCCCGCCCCAGCAGGACCCACTCCATCACCAATGGCCCTCCTGGGATGGCCCGTGTTGAACGGGGCTCTTTGCCCCAGCAGCAGTTCGGGATGGGAAGAGGTCGCCCCGAGTGGCACGAGGGACTCTGAGGTCTTGTCTTCTCCGTGCCCCAACGTTATGGACTTGATGGCCACTTCTTCAGCCAACTCATTGCTTGTCTGGCTCCGGCATGAGAGCCAGGTTTGGGAGCAATCAGGTACCTTAACAGGGAGACTTAAAGGAGCAAGGTGGAAGCGATAAGCCAGACGTGAGCTCGAGCAGCTCAGTCCATGCCCAGAGCCCACAGCAGAGCAGGAGAGCCTGGCCCTGCTCACTGAAGTTTCTCCAGGATCATCTGCGTCCACTCAGCTCCGAGGGGGGCCCAAAGCTGACACACACCCACCGCCATCTTCCAGGTTTTAAATAAAACCATACCAGCAAATGCTTCCAGCGTGACATCAGCACAAGGTGATTTAGTGCTGCTTTAACTCGCCGCATTCCCTGGGGGCCCGGCGCGAGGGTGGAAGCGCCAGCGCCGGGCGTTGCGCGCCGGGCAGCCCCGCGCCGCGCCGCCCCGTTGCCCCAACTTTCCCCTCTCCGCTGATTGCTATCGATTCCTGCTGCCTTTCCATCACTCGGAAGAGCCTGCACCCAGACGTTTGCTGAGCCGGCTCAATCAGGCCTCGCTGATAATCGTTTCTGCCCAGTGAATTTGGAGCTGATGGGGGTTGGGATGCAGGTCCCTAATGGAGACCATGTCCATTTGCAAGTCAAGAGAGGTCAATGGTGCTAAAGAGGGCGGCTTAGGTCCGCGGTGCTGGGGCTCGCAGTGCTCAGCACCCATCACTCCCCTGCAGAGCTCCTTGTAGGAGAGAGGTTTTATCAGTAGGATTCATAGGGATGGTCACCGGAACCTCACCCCACGCATGAATAGAAGTTTGGACTTTCCCATGCAAGAAGCTCCTTTATGGACCTGCATGCAAGTCACCTTTTTACTCTCTGCGCTGCAAAGCTGGAAGCTGAAAGCCCATGAGAAAGCTGCATTGAAAGCAAAGAGCCAGGAAGAAAAGCGAGCCCAGAGGATGCTCAGGGAAGCTGAAGCGTTAGGTCAGCTCTGCCCTTGAGCGCCTGAAGCGCAGCTTTTGCGAGCAATGTTTTCACAGGTGTACAGGACACCTCCGGGAGCAGATGAGACAACATCTTCAACGGGGATGATATTTGCCTAGCGAGAGGCAGGAAACGGAGCCCCTTGGGGAAGGGCGTCTTTCTTCCTTTATTTGGACAGCTTTTGATGCAACTAAGAAAATAAAGACGCAGCCTCTTTGGATGTGTTAATCCTGCCAGCTCGTCCCGCAGTTACCGCAGTTCTTAGAGCACTGTATTTGAGTTGGAAGGGGAAATATCTAAGACATCACTCCCAAATGCTAGGTGTCAGCACTTAAAAGCTTCCGGATGACGCTGGCACTAGGGAGCGCAGCGGTGACACCCCCACTCTACTGCCAACCTACTGCAGGGACAGCCAGCACGTACCTGCAAGTGACACTGCGTCTCTCCGCATCCGGACAGCAGGCCCTGGCTTAGACCCATGGGGACAGCGGGCTGCGTTGCTACCCTACACGTTGGGGTTTCATCCCAGGAAGTCCCCTGGACACTGGCTAAAAGCAGCGCAAGTCAAAGGGGTTCAGTGACGGGGTCTTCTCCAGCCACCCGCTCTTCACTAACCTGCTCTGCTGAGGTCGGGTCTGGGCTGCATCCTGGCGAGGAGATGTGGAAACTGCTGCCACTCGGCAGCTGCCTTGGGGCAGGTACCCAGGAGGAGAAGGAGGAGGAGGAGGAGGAGAGATGCTGGTCTGCTGAGTCACCCAGGAGCTCTGGGGAGGAGCTGAGCTCGGGGGCAGCCGGCGGCCGCTGCGGGCAAGGCAGACGATTCGAGGTGAGCAGAGCCTGGCTGCAGCTTGGAGGCTCCAGCACCCATCGGGGTCTGCCTGCACCCCCCAGGGTGACCTGCAGCCCCCTGGGCCACCGCTCTTATTGAATAGGGGGGTCCCAGCCAAACAGAGCGCTAGAAGCACTTGCTGTCACCCCAACGTCTCTTCTCTATTTAGGGCCACCTTCTGTGCACTTCCCCAAGGATGAATCTGCCAAAACCCACAGTCATAGAATAAAAAAGAGATGGACATAAACCTACTGTGACACACACACAAAACCCCTTTCTCATCATTAATAACCTTCTGTGGACCCCTCCAATCCTCTCTTACAGGAAGCACCTGCCCAGGTCCCATCTGTTTTGGAGATGCCTTTATCCCAGATGGAGACCTCATGGAAGAGCCTCACGGAACAGCCAGGCCAAATCCTGTTTCTGGCAGAGCTCTGGGGCCTTCCCGCCGCTGCCGCGGGCTCTCGTACCTTGTTGGAGTGGGCACGATCCTCGGTGGGTAGCGAGTGGGGAGTGCGCTCAGGTGTGCAGCTGGGTGCGGGGACAGGCAGGGACTGCTGTGCTGCGAGGGGCCGTGCTGCATCCCACGCTGCGTCCCCTGGTGCATCCCCTGGTGCATCCCGTGGTGCATCCCGCACTGCATCCCGTGGTGCGTCCCGCGCTGCATCCCGCGCTGCATCCCACGCTGCATCCCGCGGCGTGGGCTGACGGTGCTCGTGGAAGTGCGCGGCGAAGGCGAGCTTGCCGCAGTGGCGTGCGAGGTGGTCAGTGCCAACACGCAGCAGTGGGGCCACACCACGGCACCGGTACCGGTACCTGGTGTGGCGCCACCGCGTTCACGGGCGGCTGGCCGGGAGGCGGGTAGATGGCGAGGAAGGCCTGTCCGCGCCATGGGGAGCACACAGGAGAGGATGGGGAGCACACAGGAGAGACTGACTGCTGCATCCTTGGGAGATGCTGTGACTTCTCCAACTCCAATCCCGGCAGATCCAGGTACAGAAGGAAAGGTACCCAAATCCCTCAACATGGTGGTAAAACAGGGAGGGCACCCAGGTGATGGGGACACCCAGTCAGCTCGCTTCAAAACCAGTCAAGCTCTGGCGTGCAGAAACACAGAGCGATCCTGCCTGCCTATCTGTAGCTCTCCCCTCCAATTTCCTTTCTGTAAACATGTTAAAGAGCTGCCTCAAATGATGGGATCATCAAAGAGCAATTTTCGCCTAATCGGGTCTCGGGCGCAGTTAACTCCTGCGCTGGTTTTCTGCAAGGGCGCATGGCTTGTGTTGCTCACTCCATCACACTGGAGGGCAGGAGATAAAGGAAAGGCATGAAAATTGCAACACAACCCCCCCCAGGAGCTGGATGGGGACTGAGCTACCTGCAAGGGTCGCATCTCCACTAAGGGTTTCTTCCCAGCCTCATGTTCCCTACCTAGACACAGCTCCCGGGAGAGAGACTGCTCCCCAGGAGGGCGCTGCCCTTGGCAGCCCCCAGTCCCAAGGGTTTTGTTTGCTCCTTGGATGTGAAAAGTGCCCTTTGGCTGCTGGATTTCTGCCCCTGCAGGGAGCATGAAGTTGGAAAGTTCGTCTCCATGGCCGGGGCTCGGCATTCCGCCCAAAGCCGCGTTCCCGACGCCCTTAACTCTTTCTCCATATGAGGAAAGCACCTCATCTTTCCAAAAGCAGCTTTCCGAATGGGCATGGGCTGAATGGAGGTGATAAAAGAAGCAGGGATTTACCTGTGATCCCTCCCTGTGGAAGTGGATGGGAGACCACATGGCTGTGGCAGAAGGATGGACCCAAGGGCTTGGTGTGGGATGCATCCCTAGGACTCCACGATTACTTTTCTCCCTAATCCCTCCTGGAAACACCTCTGGGGCTGAGCACAGCTGATTTAGGAGCAAGCTTGAGTGGAAGAAAAAAAATCCACAGGTCGCTCTGTTCAATGGTGCCACGAGGTTTTAGCTAAAAATTAAGCTGAATCTTGAAAGTTGATTAATTTTTCTCTGCTTCATTTGCTTGCTGGCTGTCACGTGCGCGGGTTTATCTGGATTATTTCCTCGCACTTTTGCCAGGAGCTGGCTCGTGGTCCCGTGCTGACCTAGGAGCGGATGAATGGGAGGCCGTGAGGGTACCTGTCCCTCCCAGGCATCTCTCATCCTCCCAATCTCTCCTTTATGAGGTCTATTCCTGAGCTCACCACAAAAAATCCCAAGTTTATTTTGGGGGGATTTCCTGTGGATTAGGCAGTGAGGAAACGGACGGAGGGTTTCTGGAAATAAATCATCCTGGTGAGCCAGCACCGGGGACCACAAGAGCCCGGCCAGGCCAATGACCTGGGGGGGCTTCCCGAAATCCCGCTAGCTCCTGGCAAGGGGGGATTTCTAGGGATGGGATGACTCTGCAGGGGCTACTCTCCCAGGCTGCTTATCAACCTCCTTCGCGGTGGGGCTGCAGAATGTTCCGGTTTTCTGCTATGAAGGGATCAAAAAGAAGTGTAATGCATTCTTTTTTAATTATTGCACAGAGGAAGCGGCCTCTCCGGGGCTGAGCGTGGGACTGGCCGCAGAGGTGCCGTCGGCACGGGATTTTCCTCCTCGCCAGCTGCCTTCCCAAAAGATGTAGCCGATGGGACCTCCTCTCCCAGAAAGTTTTCCAGGGTCTCCCGGGAGCCGGAGCCGTCCCGAGGGGAGGAGGAGGAGGTGGAAAAGGAGGAGGAGGAGGAGGAAGGAGCAGCTCCAAACCCCGGAGCCGGACAGACCTGGGAAGAAGGGGGCTGGCTGGAGGCAGCGCGCGGGGCGAGCGGAGCACGGGGTTGGCTGCTTTTCGCTTCCTAACCCCCTGCGTGGCCCCGAGCCAGGGCCTCCCCGCGAAGCAGGGGATAAAGTTCCTCGGCCCTTGCGAGCGGCCGCGCTCCCGCCGCGCCGAACTTTGCCTCTGGGCTCGCGGCGCCGCGGGGCTCCCCCGGCCGCAGCAGCGGCAGCCGGGTCCCCCCCGGCACGCACTGTGGAGCGGGGATGCTCTAGGCCCCCCCGGAGGAGACCGACCGTCTCCCGAGAGCATCGGCGAGCGCGGAGGCACCTGGGGAGGAAGGTAACTTCTCGTCTTCCCTTTTCTCCCTCTTTCTTTCTTTATTTTATACATGTTTCTCCTAATTTCCTGCTGGTTTTGCAAGGGAAGGGGTATGAGTGCCTGGGGATTGCTGAGGGGGGGCCCAGATCCCCCGTTCGGGTCTGGGTGCGGACGTTGCCAGAACGAGTTCCCGGCTTGCAGGGCTGCTTGCGGCGCAACGCGCAGCAGGTGCAGCTGCCGGCGCGGGGCCGGGGGTCTAAGCCGGGACCAGGGGTCGCAAGCCTAAAAATAGCCCTGCTTGCTTCCCCGCTTGCCTCCCGTCTCAGGCTGCCTTTGCGTGCGACTTGGAGCGCGCGGAAGGTGCGCTCGCCCCGGCTCGGCTGTTTGTGAACTCAGCGGCGGGTTTAATATCCGCCGGCGCCAGCTTTGCAGACAAAGGAGTTTTGCAAAGAGCCGCAGAGGCTCCGCGGCCCCCTGCGCTCTGCCCCGGGCGGCGGGGGTCAGCCGGCGCGGGACATATCCCGGGGGCATCCGCTTGGGATCCAGGCGGCTCCGTCGTGAGCAGCCCATGGAATCGCAAGCGGAAGCACGTGGGGAGGCCGCAGAGGGGGGTTCCTGCCCTCCGGAACACAGGGGTTTAGGATGAGGATTATGTCCCGATGAGGATGATGCCATCGCCCTTGGGGTTGGGAAGATCCAGGGCACCTTCAGGAAATGGGGCCGTTCTGGAGGTCGGGATGAGCTCCGTGGCCGCGCCGGGGAGGCCTCGGCCTCCAGCCGAGCCGGCAGCCTCCGCCGCGGCTCCCGAATGGCAATTGAATTAGAGGAGATCTCTCTTAAACAACTCTTCCCCCCTGGCCGAAGCACTCCCCGAGCAATCGTGAAACGAGATCTTTATCATTTTTATTAAAAGCTGTACACAAGGCATCACCATTAAGCGGGATATGAGGAGGGAAGGGGGGGGATTCCCTCATGGCGCTTCCCCTCCCCGTTTAATTCATCGTGGTGGGATGCAACAGCTCCCCGGAGAGTGATGGATGGTGGGAAGTGGAGAATATGGAGGCGCTTTATGGAGCCCATCAATCTCGGGCGACGCCGTCGCGATCAAAGGCGCGGCCCTGTTTCGGCAGAGGTTACGGCGAGGAGCAGAGCGATCGGGTTTCGGGGAGGCGCGGAGGGGCCGTGCCGGCGGTGGCGGCGCTCCCGGCCGCGTCCTGCCCCGCTCCCGCGGCGCGCTTGGCACACCTGCCCGGGCACGGCGCGTTCCGGAGCGCCGCGGCGCCACCGGGCCTTAACTCTTCCCTGCCTTGCCCGATGCCCCGCCGACCCTCAGCGCGGGTGCTTTTCTCCAGGCTCGAGCAGCGGCCGCTTCTCCTTGCAGCCCGTGCTCCCGCTCCGCGGGTGCCACCAAGGCGCTCGCGCCGCTGGAGGTGAGTTGCTCCGCGGATGGACACGGGCGCGGGACCCTTCCCCAGCCGTGATGCAAACCCCAGCTTTCAAACGCAGGTGCTTGAGCTTTGGGCTGCCCTTCGGCACTCCTGCGGCTCGGACAGGGGCTTCCCGGCTGCGGTGGCCGCACGTGCGTTGCCGCACGCTGGCATCTTCGAGAGGCTCCGGCTACCTTTTCTTAACGGAGCGCCGCATTCTTGGGAGGTGAGGTCAGAGCCGGAGCAGGCGGAACCAAGGGATATCTGGAAAGTCGATGTGCTGCAGGCGCTGCCACGTGCGCCCTGTCGCTCCGGGGTGGCACCGGGGCCCCCGTCGGCTCCGCTCCGTGAGCAGGAGCGGCAGGTAGAGCGGGGACCAGGGATTGGGACGGGCCAGGATGGTGCCCGACGGGAACTGCTGCTATGGGTGAACGGGACCCAGTTTCTAGGTGATTCCTCACGCCTCCTGCCTGCCCCATGGGTGCCTGGACCTGGGCTCTGCTGAGCAGTTAGGGGAGCTGAACCCGGCCCCGGGTGTGATGTGCAGCAGAGCGCACAGGAGACAGCGCGGTGGCGGGCGGCGCTGCCCTGTCCTGGCTGGAGCTGCCGCAGGGATACAGGGCCGGAGCCCCTCGCTGATCCCGGGAATGCCTTTGAAGGCAGCGAGCCGGCTCACAGTGCCAGCTGTGCAAACAGCAGCCTGGAGCAGAGCTGCCGGCTCAGTCACCCATTCCCTGGCGGGAAGATACAGGCACGCGGGCTTCCCTGCAGGCAGCGATCCCAAGGAAACCCCTCATGGCAGGGGGATGTCCTGGTGGAGGGGTCGGGATGTGGCAGCCCTCGGCTCCATCCCCGTCCTGCCCATGCATCCCTGCGGATGGGAGATGCTCCCCCGGGCCAGCTTCACCCTCTGGAGAAGAAGGAAAAAAGCCATTATCCGTGCAGAGGTTTCCAGGGAAAACCGGTCCAGTCCGCAGGGCACAAGGATCTCCCGGCCGGGCTGCGGGCCAGCCCCTTGTCCACTCACCTCGCCGATCTCCTTAGCGCTTTGCGGGACAGCCCGTGCCCTGCCGCCGAGCCAAAACTTGACCCTTGCACTGCTTTCCGAGCACTGCCCGTAAATACTGTTAAACAACCCAAACAAAGGCTCCGATTCTATCAGCACCCCGTGGCGGGGAGGGAGAGACGGGGCCCAATGAGGTTTATCCGGAGCGCTCGTTCCGGGGGCGAGCTCAGTCCTTCCTTCCCTCTTGGAGCTCAGATAAAGGCCGGGACCTTCGTGGCGACGGCGACTTGGGTTTGGATCCTCCCGTCCCTCTCTTCGCAGCGGGGTTGGAAAGGAGGAGCCCATGGAAGGCAACGGCTCCGCGGGCGCGCGCAGCTCCCTGCCGGATCAGGACTTTGCCGACGCCGACCTCGTCTCGGACTGGTACATCTACGAAAGCGTGGAGCCGGCCGCGCCGCAGGACGAGTGAGTGTCCCTGGGGAGTTAACGGAGCCGGAGCCATCACGGGCACCTGTGGCCTCGCCGTCGCTCTGGGGCACTTTTCCTTGGGGAAGGGCAACTGTTCTTGGTGGCCCTGAAGCCCCCCAAGGGTTTGCCATGCGGAGAAGATGGTTTGGGCTCCCACGTGTCTGGTGTGGGAGCTGGGGGAATCGCCTGCCCTCTTGCATGTCCTCGTGGACGTTTGCTGGGGGCTGAGCTGGCAGCGTGTGCTGGTCTCGCAGAGACGGGCTGAGATGCCAGCCTGGATGTCTGGGGACAGCGGTGCTGGGCACAGGGGCTGCTCCGAGACCCTCGGCAGATCTTCTCCCCCCAGAACTGGGCTGGGCATCCTCCGTCTGGCACAATCCTTTGCTTGCTCTGCCCCTTCCTCCCTGTATCAGCGACTCTGGGGATTTTTTGAAGCTTCCTGCAAGGCCATCGTCATTGCTAGGACAGAGGCATCCCCAGGTCCATCTGCAAGTGCCTATTGTCCCTCTGTTGACTTAGCTGTCCTGGGTAGCTCCTACCCCCTTTAACCAGCTGATACCTAATCCTGAGCAAGGGCAGGAGCAGATCCCAGAAGAGACCAGCCCAGCTATTGCCCAAGGGCTGTTGCTGGTCCTTAATCTTCTGGGTTGCAAAACAGCCCTGGAAATCTTGCCCTCCCTGGTGAGTGGCTCCAGCGCCATGGCCATCACCACCCCTGGGACCCTTGCACACGAGCAGGCCTGAGGTCTCCTCCTGGCCTTGCAGCAAGCCACGGGTGGCCTGTGTGGCCTGCAGTGGGTGCGTTGGTTGCCACCATGGCCCCCAGGCTCTGCCGCATAAGCAAGTGAGCAGCAGAGCGAGCAGCAAGGCCCGGTGCCTGTGGGAGGCAATTTTGCAGGCTTGGTGGCATGAAAAAGCCCTGGTGGCCACCAGAAGGTAGAGGTGGCTTCTTTACTCTCCAGCCTCCCGGGGAGTCCAGCCTGCAGCCCCTACGTGCGGGGCTGCACGGAGCCGAGGAATTGTGCTCTGTTATCACCCTGACCTCGCCATAAACACTGTCCCATGACAGTGACTTCATCCACCCCCGTCCCTGGCGGCCACCGGCCGCTCCTGGACGCCTTGGTGCTGCTCCGGGCGAAGCAGCCCGCTCTCCCGCTGCAGGATCCGGCCTCGTGTGGGCCTGCAGAATTATCCCATAAAACTGTTTTCTGTCATCACCGACTCCCACAGTGGGTGTTTTGGCCCCTTCTCATCTTGCCGTGCAAATCCAAGCCAATCCTCCCACGGCATCGAGTCGAAAGGAACAACTCCCCTTCCCGCGCCTTGGCTCTTTGGGATTCAATGTGACCATCCGTTTATTTTGTGCCTTCTAGCACGTTTCCCAGTGCCATCCCGGACTGCGACCCCACCATTTCCCCCAGGCTCTATCACACCTGCATGGCGCCCATCTCCGTAAGTACCCGTGCCAGGACGTGGGGTGTCACCCCGGGCAGCCCCCGGCTCGGGTGCACCCACCCAACCGACCTCGCTGTCCATACAGATGTAAATCCGGGTGCAGAGCCCCAGGCTGGACCTCCTTCCCCTTGGCATCCCCGTTGCTCCCTCATCCCCCATTTCCCCCTTCCCGCAGCTGGCCGTGCTCCTCGGCTTGTCCCTGCTGCTGAAGCGCAAGCGCCTCTACCCGGGCTGCTGGAGCGGCGTGCCGGGACTGCTGAGGTACCCCGGGGTCCCCGTCGCGCGCCCATGTCCCCGGCCGCCGCGGCGCGCGGGTCTCACAGCCCTCTCTTGCAGCCCGGCCAATTTCCTGGAGGAGGACGGTGAGCGCGGGCTGGTGGCCGCCGTCTTCGGCATCCTCTTCTCCTCCCTGTGTGTGCTGGTGCTGGACGCTGACCCCCTGCCTCTCATCGCCGCCTCGTCCCAGCACCACCGCGGTAAGAAGGGGGACGGGGCTGGTTTAAGCAACATCCTTGCATGGGCTTGGCCCACCAGGGTCTGTCTTTGGGCGTCATCCTCCATCTCGCAACCCCTGCACGTTACTTTGCCTACCCCAATGTGACCTGAGGGCTCTTCCTTCTTTCCCCCGCTCTGTTCTCCTTGCTCCCGTCCGCTCTAGAGTACTGGAAGATCCTGGCTCTGCTCTACTACCCGGCCTTCTATTACCCGTTGGCCGCCTGCGCCACGAGTAGGCACCGAGCCGGCTACGTCGCGGGCTGCCTGCTCTCCTGGTGCCACTGTGTGGTCCACATCTGGCAGAAGGTGGATTGTCCCCAGTCGCCTAAGGTACCTGTCCCCTTGCCTGGTGCTCCCCGTGGTCCTTGAGGAGGCTGCGGTTGGTGGGACCTGTGTCTTGGAGGGGGCGTTTTGCCTCTTGCCATTGAGGACTCACTGGAGGGAGGATTGGAGAGGTGGCCGCCTTGGAGAGGTGGTCCTGCTGTAACCGCTCTCCCTCTCCCCAGATATATAGGTACTACTCCACACTCTCTTACGTCCCGCTCATCATCTGCCTCGTGGTCTTAAGCCTTTGGTACCCAGCCCTGCTACTCCGGAGCTTCACGGGCCAGGAGGAATCTTCGGAAAAGGAGGTAAGATCCTCGGGCACCCTTGCAGATCCACGGGGGAAGCCTCCGTGTCCCCGGCTGTCCCGGCGAGCAGTTTGCAGCTCTGTTTATCTTGCTGGGTTTGAAGCAGGGGAAAATCCACCTTGGGAGTAAAGTCCTTAGCACAAGAGGCTTAGGCATCAATGCGTCCCATTGAGGCCGGCTCTGGGCGCGCGCTGTTTTCCCAGGCGGCTGCAGGGAGGCAGCGCTAATCCGGAGCCCTTCGGAAATGCCGGGCTTTGCTGGGAGACGGGGAGGAGAAACCCACTTCAAAACAGCCCCATCGGGCCTGGTGTGGACTGAAGTGACCCCAGGCGTTTGCACTAAGCTGCCGGAGGGAAATGAGCTTTTTTGGGGGCTTTTTTTCCCCCTTGGCCACGACATTGGGCACCGGTGATGCTGGTTTGGGGCTTTGCTGTTTGTGGGAATAAAGCAGATTTTTCTTTTTCCTCGGAGCATAACTCATGCCAGGGAGGGATGGCTGGGAACAGGAGCGCCAGGGTGGGATGGAGATGGGGGGAAGCAGCACCCAAAATGAGGGGCCCCAAGGCAGAGTCACCTCTCCCTGCTGCCCCCAGTGTCCCCTGCTCGACTCGGGCAGTTCATTGCTGCTTTCCTTAAGGTTACAGGCAAAAGCTACTGCAAGAAGTATCTCCAGGCTCTGCTGTCCAAAAAGTCCAGGAAGGGCAGGTAAGGGCAGCACTTCCCTGCTAAATGCCTGGAAGGGAGACGGGGAACCAAAGTTGCCCTAAAATGCAGCGTTTTCACCCCTAGTTTGCACCTGGAGCTCATCCGCTGCACAGCTGGCATGTGCCCGTGCTGCCCATGCTGTCTGCAGTGGGGACAGACCGGCCCCTGTGTACCTGCCACCACTTGTTCCGTGACAATGGTGTCCCCGCCATGTCCTGGACGTGCTTTTCACCCTCTCCATTCTCCCGCAGCTCCTGCAAGCTGGACGAGAGCTGCTGGTCGAGGGCGCGCGCGTATCTGCGCTCGTACATCTACACTCCGCAGCAAGGTGGGCAGCGGGCACGGCCGGGGCACGTGCATCCTCCCATCCCCGCCTCCCCATGGGACACGGAGGCACAGGGATGAACCTGTGGCAACGGGAGCAATCGGGATGTGCAACCGGGACTGGGGGCTGTAAATCCAGAGGGGGATGCACGAGCCCACGTGTGCGCCCGCAGGGTTCCGCATCCCGCTGAAGCTGGTCCTGTCACTGACCACGGCCGTGATCGCAGTGTACCAGGTGACTGTCGCTGCGGGGACGCTCCGGAGCCGCATCCCTGCAACCCGGGCCGTCCCTGTCCCCATCCCCGTCCCCGTCCCCAGGCGCAGCTCACTCGGGATCCCCGGCAGGTCGCCCTGCTGCTCCTGGTGGCCGTCGTGCCCACGCTGCAGATCGTGCGCGCGGGCATGACCAAGGACGTGGTGGTGCTGCTGGTCCAGTTCGGCCTCGTGCCCTCGGAGAACCCTGGCGGCATCCCCGGCGACATGGAGACGGAGCTCGGCACCGTCAAGCACTACCTGTGGTCGCTGGAAGGTGGGTGGCCCCGCTTGCTCCCGCTCCCTTCCGGAGCCGCAACTCCCTTTCCATCCCCTTTCCCAAATAACGGGGGGCCCACTGTGTTGCACGACTCAGAGTATCCTCTATATTTTGGTGGCCCGACGGGAATGTTCTTTGCGAGCCCGATGACCCCGTCATGCCTCAGTTTCCCCACTCATACATACAACCTGGGCCAGCTGACTTTCTCCCAGCTGGACCCATCGGGATGCACTTCCCAACCCCTCGCAGGCTGCATTGGAAGGCCGGGGAGTTAAAATCCACCGGCTTCCATGCCAGGCTGGCTTGTGAGGACTTGCAAGGCGAGCGCATGAGGCTGGGCACGCGCCAGGCACCGGCGAGCGACGGCCCCGTGCCAGGAGCCGGGGCCACAGCTGCCACCATTGGGGACAGCTTTGATATGTGCAGGAATTGAGCAGATGGCCCCTCGTCTCCCAAGCCCTGCGTGGAGCCGCGTGGGGCACTGGGATAATCGCAAGCTCTACTCGGGATGGGGACGGGTTTGCCCATATTGCCAAGGGGTAGGAAGGGAAACTGAGGCATGGCGCAGCTCCATCACATGGATATGTCCGTGCACGTGTGTCACGGACACACGCAAGCCACCCCGTGCCGACGCCAGCCCTCTGCTCACGCGCAGCGTGTTACATCTGCTCGCTGGTGCTCTGCTGTCTCCTGACGCTGGCCATGCTGATGAGGACGCTGGTGATGCACAGGTAGGGAGCCCATGTCCCTCCTCCGCCGCCCGAGCCGGGCATCCCTCCCGCTTCCCGCCCCTGCTTCCCAACACCGCTCCGCCGGCACGGAGCCCGGCCGCAGCCACCCTCCCTTCCCGCAGGAACAACCTGCGGGCTCTGTACCAAGGGGCCGTGCTGGACGTCTTCTACAAAGCCCACATCCTGCGCCCGTCCCGGCACGCCGTCGTCTGCTGGATGAGCTTTGCTGGCTTCCAGACCGCCTTTGCCTGCCTGGGTAGGTGCACGGGTGGCCTCAGGGCCCTTTCTGCCCCGTTTTGTGGTCCTTATTCCGCTCCTGTCCTTGGGGGAGAGCAGAGGTCCCCGCACTGGGACAACTGGTGTGGGTGGCATCAGCGGCAGGCAAGAAGGGAGAGCTCAGGGCGACTTTTGTTCCTTTCTCCCAAGCACAGCCTGGTCTCCTTCAGGGAAAACCACGGCGAGCACCAAATGGTTGGGAGAGAAAGGAATAATAATAAAAAAAAAGAGTCATTTTGGCTCCAACCCAATTATTTTGATGTGAGAAGCTGTCACAGCATCTTGCGGCCTGTCTGTCTCCTGCAGGCTCAGGCAGGATGTGTGGGGTGTCCCTTGCTGCACACATGGTGTGTCCCCAAAGCCTGGTCCTTGGCTCCAGAAAGGGGTGGCCAGCTCACGTAGAGCTGCAAGAAATTAGAGGGATTTGAATCCTCTCCGTGCTTTCCCACCCAGCGGTGCAAGGATCATAGGGACATCCCTCTGAGCAGCATGTGCTGTGATTTATGTGCCATTCCGGACCGCCTCAGCGCTCCAAGGCCACCAAGGGGCATTTTGCTCTCGCCTCCACAGCAGTGTCAAGCTGAGGGGTTCAGCAAGGGCTCTGCAGAGAGCTGGGGCCACCAGCTCTGCACAAGGGCCCTATTTTGCCAGGTTGGGTGTGAGAGCAGGCGCCGCTGGCAGCTCCTCGCCCGCCTGTGCCAGCAAGGAGCAGGTTGGGTTTTTTCCTTTCTGCCACCCTGTTTTTGGGGTTTCCCTGCCAAAGCCGGGTCCGTCGCACACGGAGGGTCTGGCAGCCAGATGCCACGAATCCCACTCCCGTTTTGAACTCTATTTTTCAAGTCATTACCGCAAAGCACTTGAGCTGAATGAGCGAGCCGTGCGCTGCCCGGCCTCCGACGGCTCCCGGCGCAGAGCCGGCCAAATGAACTGCAGCCGCCGCCGCTCTCCGTGCTGATTTATGATTAGGAATCGTGGCTTGGGATGGTTTTTATGATGAGAAATCGGAGCCGCGGCCCCCAGAGATGGCTCTTCTCTGTAGGGCTAATGCAGTGCGTGATAAGAAAGGCTGAGCTCCTAATTAAACTGCTTGCAAAGAATTAGGCGTGCAGCGGGGAGGTAGGTAAGGATCTTGCAGGGTTTTCGTGGGATTACAATGAAAGGCGTGCTGGAAAGCGAACATGGATTTAGGGAATAAGAACTAGGTGGGGAGGTGACTCTTGTCCTTTTGCAAGGCTGCTTGGGGACACCAAGCGAACAGGTAGCTCAGCTGACAAGTGACTGTGTGGCCAAATCCTGCTGTAAATGCATCAAGATTTGCCATCTTCAGTCACCTTCAGAAGGAGGGAGAACTGTAACTCTGGCCTCCTTTTTGCTCTGAAACGTGACAATTTCTTCCGCTTCTCCTTGCCTTCCTGCACAATGACCTCCCTTCTGTGTCTCCCTCAAAGGCCTCCTCATCCAGCAGGTGATTTTCTTCATCTGCCTGGTGGCTTTCACCTTCTTCTTTGTCATCCCGCTCCAGTCGGGCACAAACATGCACCTCTTCAAGGTCCTTCAGAACATGTGGTGAGTGTCCATCCATTCTCAGAGGAGAGGCAGGAGGAGCGGGAGACCTTCTGCAGGCACCTCGCCTGGTGCAGGAGCCCCGGGAACATCTCCTCTCCGTGAATAGGCCATAGTATGACCTGCCCCTCTGCCAAGTTTGGGAGTTCTCTGTTAAGGAAAGTTGTTGAAGTCTCTTGTTGGAGACTGCTGGCACCTGGCTGGTGTTTCCTGCCTGGAAACCTTCTGGTTTCCAACCCGCCTCTTCCCTCCTGGCCAGGCCCTTTTGGCTGACCCTCATCATCGCTGTGATTGCGCAAAATCTGGCAGCTCACTACCAATTCCTGGAGCAGCATCCCCTGCGGAAAGAGCTGACCAACAGGTACGGGCATGTGGAGGCCTTCTGGGAAGCAGAGGGAGATCAGAGTCCCCTCCTGATGCCCAGGGAACCTTGCGAGGGGGTTAATGTGTAGCTCAGGTGTTTTGTCTTGCTCTTTGCAGTGTCTGGTTTGTGGGATGGGGACAGGAGACAGCCTGCAACCCAAACCAGGTTTGGGTTTTTTAGGGGCTTTGCTCCCAGAGATGATTCTTTGGTGGCTGTGGGTAAGGCCATGGTCCATATGTAACCTTGCTCTTGCTCTGGGGCTGGAGCAAGCAAGGACTCTGTCCCCTCCATCCTCCTCCTCTTCTATCCACAGACGAGCCCTCTACATTGTCACCTTCTTGCTCTTCCCCATCAACGTGCTCGTGGGCGTCCTGGCCGGGCTCTGGAGGATGATCATCTCTGCCCTGTACAACGCCATCCACTTCTGCCAGCTGGACATCAGCCTCCTGAACCGCGGCGTGGAAACCTTCGACCCAGGTAGGGGCTGGACCCCACCACCGAACCTGCGGCCAGCGTGTGGGGCGCCCCACTGAGGTCCTTCTCCTGCCACCGAGTGTCTGCATCTCCGGGTGCTGTAGCTCCATGAGCAAGGGGCACTTCAAGCCCTAGAGCTTGGAAGGGGCTGGAGCAACGGGAGCAGATGGGGCTTCCTCATACCCCCTCATTCCTATTTTTTCATCCGTCCCTGAGGGTGGGTGACCCCCATCTCCAAGAGCGATGGTCCTGCTGTCATCCCTGGTACCCTCCCTGGGCATCCTGCACACTCAGCACCATGTGGATGGATGGCACCTGCTGCCACACTGGAGGGCAGCAGGTCCTTGCAGGAGGCAGCTCAGCCCTTCCCCTGCTCCTGCCTCCAGCCTTTGGAAGTGGAGCGGGGCTCACTGCAGGGAGAGGAGGCGGAGGGACCGCGGGGGAGCGTTAAGTGGGACAGGACCCGTGCGGTCCCCGCTCCGGGGCGACGCTGACCCCGCTCCACGCGCCTCCCGTGCGCCGCGTTCCCGCAGGCTACCGCGCTTACTGCCACTATCTGAAAATCGAGGTCAGCCAGTCGCACCCGGTGATGCAGGCGTTCTGCTCGCTGCTGCTGCAGCCAGCGAGGGCCCAGGGCCGCCGGGGGCTCAGCCCCCCCAGTGTGGAAGAGGGTAAGTGCCTGTGTGCTCCCGCGGTGCCAGCACCGAGGCATCGGTGTCTTGGTGCCACCTCCACGCTGCCGTGGCCCCTGCCCCATCCTTCGGTGGGCAGAATGGTCCCGCTCGGCGGGACAGGACACTGAGACGCCCTTGTCCCCTTGCCCTGCCAGGCATCCAGCTGATGCAGACGGCGAAGGCGCCGGCGAGCGGAGCGCGCTGGCGGCAGAGCCGGGCGCGCTGGGCGCTGGCCTACACGCTGCTGCACAACCCGGCGCTGGCCGCGAGCCGCAAAGCCGCCCTGCTCGACCCCGCGCCCAACGGCACCCAGCTGAGCCCGCCCTGAGCCCCGCGACGCACCCCTGCCCCCTGCGCGCGCTCCTGTCCCCTCCCTGCACCCACCGGCTCCCCCTCGGCGCCGGCGGGAGCCCCGGGCGCCTCCTCAGCCCCTGCCCCGGCGTCCAGCCCCGCATCCGCGCTGAGCCACTGCCGGGGCCGGGGTGGCCGCGCAGCCCAGGCATATGGGCCACCCGGGCCCCGTTCCAGGCTCGGGAAGGGCGACAAGGAAAGAGGGAGGTGGGGGGTGCCTGTGTTTTTCCGGGTGTGGAGGGATCCCCAACCAAACCAAGCACGAGGAGCTTGCTCCCGTCCCCGGCTTTTCCCTCCGGGCTCTGCCTGGGCACCGTGCCGAGCCCTCCGCCTGCTCTGCTCTGTGCTGCGAGGCTGCAGAGCCCTCGGATTCTGTCTCCCCATAACATTTGCTGTCTAATTTGCCCTGAACCAGGATGTTTTCTCCCCTCAGCTCCCCGTGTTGCTTATAGCACCCCATTGTGTTGCTTAAAATGAGAGGCTCCCCCGGAGCAGGAAGCCTCCGAGCGAGTTAGAAGCAGTAGAACAGTCTTCAGCCCTTGCTTGGGTGTGCCAAGCTGGAGGAGAATAGTAAATAATAAATAATATACCTCATTCCTACCCCCCAAGACTCTCTGGGTCCTTCCCCGGGGATGCCTGATTGTGGGGATGAGCGGGATGGGGGGATCTGGCGGGGGGTCCCTGGGGCAGTCCCAGGGGTCACTTGCTCTGCTGAGCCCCTTGCAGCCCATCCTTCGGCGCAAACGTCTGCCTGCCAGCCCCTGGCCAGCCCTTGAGGCAGGGGCACTTTGGAGGAGGCCTCGGCAGTGCCCGAAATGTCCCGCAGCTCCGCGCCGGGGTGGAGCTGGATTTCTGCATCTGTTGACGCAGCGGCGCGACCTTCCCTGCACCGTCTGGGCGGGCGCCGGGCTGGACCGAGGCCGGGGACGAGAGCCCTGCGGGGGACGGCGGGAGGTGGCTCCTTCTCCCCGCGTTTCCTCTGCACCGTCAGCTGCTCTCAGCCACGCAGGGGCCTCGTTGACCCTTTGTGAGCATCCTCGGGGCGGCCGCGGGACGGCTGCTGCCCGAGGCCGGCTCCGTCCGGGTCGTGCATCCCCCAGCGTTTGTGTCTGGGTTTGTTTTTTCACACTTTCTGCCTGTAATGGGAAAAATATGTGGCCGCCCGCTTGCATCAAAGCCTCTCCTAGGAGGAAGGGCCAGGGCTGCCTCCCTTCCCCCTGGGTGCCTCATGGCCAAGCAAATTGCAGGGGTGAGACCCATCCCCCAGGCTAAGGAGGTCTGCGGGGCCCAGGACAGCACAGAGGCAGCTTGCACCGGATTGTTTAAAAAGGATATTTATTGTGCTTGGTGCATGGCTGCGGCGCGTGGCTTTGGCTACAAGGCGGTGCTAGCGGCTGCAATCTCTGCAGATCCATCCTGCGGGATACAGGCGACCCAGAGCCCTTCCCTTTGGGAGAGCAGGGCTGGCGATGGAGAAGCTCGGAGCTTCCCCCTGGGATGCACGGCGTATCCATCCTGTGCGGGATGCTGAAGTGCGACAGGGACTTGTGGTTGCAGTGCGACGGGGCTGCTCGACCCTGCGGGCTCCAGCCCAGCAAGGGTGCAGACACGCTGGATGCTCCAAGGATCCAGCCAGCAGGAGCTGCTCGGGCTCCTGCAGGGATGAAAGCAGCGGAAAACTCCCGCCGCTCCGCAAGAGGAGCCCGCTCGGTGCCCCGTCCGGGTGCAACAGGCACTTGCTGCTCCCCGGTATGCGCAGCACCGACGGGCACCCGGAGCCACGAGCCACCGTCCCGGGACCCCACAGCGGGGCTGTTCCCCAGCCTCAGCCGGGGGCCCTTGTGCTCATCGTGCTCTGCACAGGGCTGCTAGCAGGGCGGCAAGCGCGTGGCTAGCAAAGCGAGCAGGTGTCTGGCCATCTGGCTCCCAGCTGGGCTCCGCTCCTCGCTTCCCCTGCGTGCGGCGGGGGGACGAGAGCCTCCCAGCAAGCCCAGCCCCGGCTGACGCCTAACGAAGGCTCAAAACAACAGCCCCGAGCTCGAGGCTCCATCCCGTTTGCCTCCGGGCCTCCTGTGCTTCCCAGAAGCTCAGCAAACGCATGGCACTATGTGAAGATAGAGGATGCAGAAGGAGAGGGCAGCCCCGAGGTGCTGCTTCCTACTCCTTTCCTCAGCGACACAGAGCGAGGCCCAAAGTCAGCAGGAGGGTCCCCAGGCACGCTTGGGGCACCGCTCCGGCCCTGCTCTTGGACTCCCTCGGCACGTGGTAAACGATGACCAGCTTCTCTCCGGCACCGGAGGGATCCAAGTCGTCTCCCTTGTAGCAGCTCCGGCCACCCAGGTGACTGGCCTGGGGGGCGTTCCGGAGCAGGTCATCGGCTGGGTTCTCCGAGCCAGCCAGGGCCACGTTGACCGAGACCTCCCGTGTGCCCACATCGTTGACGGCGAGGCACGTGTAGATGCCTTCATCTTCCTTGCTGAAGTTGGGGATGGCCATGGTGCCGTTCTTGAAGACGAGGAAGCGCTCCTGGCTCTGCTTGGCACGCCGCAGGAGCAGGACGTTCCCGTCCCGCGCCACGTTGGGCCCGCTGATCTCGGTGCTCCGACTGGACGTCTGGATCTTCCACCTGATCTCCGGCACGGGGCTGCCAGCCACGCTGCAGTGCAGCGTGAGCGTGAGGCCATCGTACATGACGGTGTTGTCCAGGTTGGAGAGGTAGGTGAGCTGCACCGACGGGGCGACGCAGAAGTGGTCGGGGATGTCGGTCACGGCCCTCCCTTTGAGCCTGCTGGGAGCCGCGCACAGGATGGAGCCCCCTTTGGCGATGGAGACGGAGGTGTTCTCCGTCCACTTCTTCAACCAGAAGACCTTGCAGGAGCAGTTGAAGGGGTTGTTGAAGATCTGCAGCTGGGACAAGGAGGGCAGGTGGTCGAAAGTGCCCTCGGCCAGGGTGGTGAGCTCGTTGTCGTTGAGCCACAGCGAGCGCAGCTCCTTCAGGGAGTGGAAGGCGCCCCGCGGCAGCCCGGCCAGGCGGTTGTTGTTCATCTTGAGGATCTGCAGGCCGCTGAGGTTGCGAAGGTCCTTCCAGGGGAAATCCACCACCTTGTTGTGGCTCAGGTCCAGGTTCTTCAAATGCACGAGGCGCGCGAAGGCGCCCGCCTCAACGGTGCTGATCTGGTTGTAGCCCAGCCACAGCGACTGCACTTCGGGCACCTCGGAGAAGGACGTCTCCTGGAGCGAGCCGATCCTGTTGGCTGACAGGGTGAGGATGGTCACGTTGGGCGAGAGCCCCGCGGGCACCTCCTGCAGCTCCCTGTAGGCGCATTCGGCCAAGAGGCGCCCGTTCTTCTTGAGGGAGCACACGCAGCTGCGGGGGCAGGCCAGGCTGGAGGCCAGCAGGGCAGCGAGGCCCACGCAGCGGAGCAGCGGAGTCATCCTCGCGCCTGCAAACAGAGGCACGGCGGGCAATGAACGAGACCCGGCTCGCCGAGTCAGGGGTTTGCTTCTCCTTGCCAAGCAATAATAGGAAACAGCAAAGGGCCGAAGCGTCCGTGTGCTTATCCACAGAAATTCAGCTGTTGTGGTAAGAGGGCTATTTAAAATATTCCCTAAGCTGAGCAAGGCATTCCCACACAACGATCTAAGCCCTCACATACCTCCGTGAGAAGAGCTGGCCAAAAAAACTTCCCACTGAAATGTTTGTTTTCCCCGCTAGAAAACGTCTCTCCATTGCAGAAATGTCCCCAACGTGGGACATTTCCCCAGGTAAACATCCTGCTCTTGGAGCCCACACTGCTCCAGGTTTAAAAGGGAGAGAGTTCTCTCTGCCTGAACTCCTGCTTCACCGCTCATACCCTTTCTAACTAAAATCCATCCAGACAGAGCATCAAAATACTCTCCGGAGCAGCCTCCTTTCTTTTTCCTCCCGCTCTCACCCTTTCAGGCTTTTCAACACATTTTCAAACCTCAAATCAAACCAGCAGCTCCCATTTTTCCATGGAAAAAAAAGAAAAACCACAAACAAAAAAAAACCACCCAGCCTCTAAATGGCTTTTTTTTTTTTCTCTCAGCAAGAGAGACTGGGGGCCCCGGCTGCTGGCAGCCTTTAGGGCTAAATGTTTCTGGCTCCAGGTCTGCGCTACCTCCTTGGTGCCCGGCGGGCGCCGTGGCCCTGCGTGCCCCTCGCCGTGGGCGCCGTGGGCACCGTGGTGTCCGCAGGCTGTGTGGTGGCCGCGTCCCACGGCGCGGGGCTGAGCGAGCCCCGCGCCGGCAGCGCGGCCCCTTTGTCTTTGTCTCAAGTTTTGCTCCCCAGCCCTGTCATTTGGAGCAGGAGGGGGCAGATTTGGTTGGAAGGGAAGGCCCTGGATGCGAAGCCCTGCACGGGGGAGGTAGCGGGGGTGAGGGGGGAGGATGCAGAGCTGCAGTTGCAAAAACTGCCCGGGGGTGGGACGCGGAGGGCCCCATCCTGCTCCCGTGGGCTCCGCGAGGCGAGACGAGACCCGCGCGGGGTGCAGGGGCTGGCGACGGATCCCAAAGCGCGCCTGGCGCTGGAGGAGCCCCGCAGCGAGGGCAAGGGGGGGATTTTCAAGGCCTCTCAGCCCGTCCCCGGCCTTCCCAGTCCCGGACCCCCCCACCCGCCTCCCCCACTCCCGGGCTGCTCCCCTCGGTACCGGGGGGCTCCGTGGGGCCGGATTCCCTCCCCGCCGCGGGGACCGGGACGGCGCAAGCCCCGGCGGCCGCTTCGGCGCATACCAGAGCCGTGAATAACCCGCCCTCCCCGCTGCACACCCCCCCCGGTCCCCCCCGCGCCCGGCCCCCCGCGCCCTTCACCGGCAGCTCCCCGCGGGACGGCGGCCCCGGCTCCTTCCCCGCGCGGCTGCGGCCGCTGCAGCGAGCGCCGAGGCGGCCGCGCTGCAGGCACCGGGACTCGGCGGAGCGGCGGCCCGCGCCGGACTTCTCCTCCCCCTCGCCGTCCCCCGGGCCCTTTTGTTTTCCATGGCACCGACCCACGGCAGCTCGCGCCTTCCCAGGGCCTGTGAAAAATTCGCCGGGAAAAATAACTGCGGGCTTTTTCTCCTCCCAGTTTGAGCTGCTGCTGGAGCCGGGCGGCTGCTGGTCCCGCTCTGCACCCTGTGTGTTTCGCTGCTCTGTCCTGGGCAGGCAGGATGCTGAGCGCAGCACCCTGGCTCTCTGCGCCCCTGCAACCAAACCAAGCCCGAGTGGCAAGGGGACCCTGCCCAGCCCGTCCCCTCCTCACAGGGGACATCGTAGGGACTGAGGATGAGCAGTTTGTCATGGGAGAGGATGAGATGGGTCGCTGGTGAGTTGCCTCTCAAGGACTATGAGTCTCACTCATAGTCCACTGTAGGAGAGTCAGGGCAGGGTTGCGAGAAGGGACGTGGTAGCTTCCCATCTGGATGTTCTGTGGAGGAGGACGATCACTAACCTGGATCATGAAGACCCAGCTCTTAGTGGAGGGACCAATAAGCTCAGCGGCAATTCAGCTCTGCCCTTTTCCAAGCTAAAAGACACCAGGAAAGCCAACAGGGATGGCCTGGAGATGATGGTTCGTGTCAGCACCCGTTAGGAGCAGGGCTCCCAGGCCTCCTGTGGAAGGTGGCCACGTCGGCCGCGCTGGCTCTGCAAGGTGGGAAAGCTCAGCCGGAGCAAAGCGCCGTTTGGGGAGAGCCAGCGCCGCTCGCCGTGTTCACACGGCTGCTGATGCAACTGTCACCGAGGCCAGGCTGCGAACAGACTTGGGGTTAAAAATAGTTGCTGTGGGAAGGAGAAGGGGGTTATTTTGAACTGAGATCCATCCATCGACCATGTTTGAAGCTCAGCTTCACCATGGGGCTGGCAGGAGGCAAGCAGCCAGGAGCAGGAATTTTCTGATCCACCCTTGAGATGATGCTATGGCAGCATAAATTCATGGAGCTGGGATCAATACCAGCTCTGCAAGATCCAGAGGGGGCCGAGGCTTTGACAGGGCCGGTAAGGGGTTGCTCCCTATCCTACCTTTTTTCCTGCTGCCCTGTATCATGGAGCGACATTGCAGCAATCCTGCTAGTCACTCTGCAGGAATTGGCGGTGGAGCGAAGGACAGGGAGAATTGTGAAGGATGCCCCAGGACACTGTTCGGATTCAGGCCACCCTAGCAGGCAGATCCCACCCATGCCGAAGGGTTAATGCCTTAGGAAGGGGCTGCGGCCACGTGTTAACCCTTTCCAAGCAGTGCCTGCAGCCACAGGAGTGCGCCGGGATGCAGAGCTGCATCCCCATCCCCTTCCCCTGCCCTGGGCTGTGTGGGCACTAATTAGGGCCCTCCTGAAGAGGAGCAAATCTCTGAGTAATCCAGCACGGGTAGGCATCTCATCAGAGTGACATTCCCCGTAGATACATTAGGCAGGCCAATCTATTACTGCCTAATTAAATGGAGGTGGAAAAAAAAAATTATTGTTCTTTTTCTATTCCTTGCATGTTTCCAAGTGCAAAACTCAATTAAAGTGTATGTGCAGGAGGGGATTTGGCTGCAGTGGGGCTCTCCATTCAACTCGGGCTTTTAGCAGGCAGGCAAACACCTGGGCTGTGGCAGCAGTGCCGGGGCTTGGGGGGGGTCTCGGTGGGCGCCCCCCGCCCGCTGCCTCCCACTGCCGACCTCCTTTGTCTGCCTTTCCTTCCATAGGAGGAA
Organism: Rhynchotus rufescens; assembly: GCA_032273925.1. Lineage (NCBI taxonomy): Eukaryota > Metazoa > Chordata > Aves > Tinamiformes > Tinamidae > Rhynchotus > Rhynchotus rufescens. The sequence goes on from JAVCKT010003701.1 coordinate 47,872, forward strand.
GATGTGGAGGCGGCAGAGGCTGCACTTGAGATGGAAAAGCCGCTCTCGGAAGGATGGGAAGGCGCCTGCTCTCCGGGGATGGTGCTTGCATTCCGGAGGGGCGGATCTGTGGGTCACTCTACATGGGACATCTTCGCAGTCCCCCTTAAACAGAGGCAGCGGAGTTTGCAAAGGCGAGGTCCCGATCGGGCATCCCGAGCTGCAGACCTGCGTGGCTGTTCCTGCAATGGGCTGGCCTCGTTTGATGCGCAGGACACTGCCCCTGGGCTAGAGACAGCTCCAGAAAACTGCATTAAAGGCAGCCCTCATCCTCACTACCCTGCCCGGGCAGCCCCGCGGAGCAGGACAGCACCGGGAATGCATCCGTATCCGTGCTTGCATACGGGCAACAGGCGTCTGTGCGTGGGCAGGAGAGTGTGAGCGTATGCACAGGTGGCGTAGGTGCCTCCGGCGTGTCTGTGCACGTATAGCGAGCATATAGCAAGCTTCCTTATGCTGTGCATGTAGACAGAGAGTGCTTATGTGAGGAGCATGTATGAACTGTGAATCGCGTGCACTCATGTGTAGTACAAGCATATTTACAAAATTATGTGTGTGCTTATGCAGTGTGCAAATATAGTGCATGCATTTGAGTGTAGAAAGTGTGCACAGTGTGTAGGAATGTAAAATATATATTTGACTTATTACATTTTCCTGCATATTCTGCAGGAAATTCTGTATATATATGTGTATACTATATTTATGTGTATATTCTGTATATATATGTGTAAATGTCTAAAGCATGTGTGTATACAGGCTGTGTGAGTGTGCTTGCACACAAATGCATAAATATGCTGTGTGTGTGCCCAGGGTATGCACACATACATCTATATGTACATATAGATTTTTAGAGCACGTAAGCTTCCCTTGCATACGCAACCCTCCTTTGCTCGGAGCCGTAGTGCTTGTCCCCTCTGTCACCTCCTGACTCCATGGGCCCCCCCCACCAGTCCCCCCACAGACAGGCAAAGACCCGGCTCCACTTTCAATCCCTTTTATTGACTCTTTCACAGACAGAAGCGCGTAGAAAAAAAAAAAAAAGAGAAAAAAAAAAAAAAAAGGAACGAAAAAAGGAAAGAAAAAATAAAAACGACCGAGGTTTT
>JAVCKT010003703.1:0-16503 GCA_032273925.1 Rhynchotus rufescens
CTATAAAACAAAAATTCTGTGTCTGGGGTAATTTGGGTTTTTTTTTTTTTTTTTTTTTCCTGCCTTTGTTTTGGGGGGACTTTTTTTTTTTTTAGGAATTGATTTACTGAATTAGTGTTAGTTGTTGTTATTTCAAGTTTGCAACCAAACTGGAATGTCCCTTTAAAAGGGAAATTATGGACTTGATGTACTTACTGGGAGAAGTTCTCTGGCTTGCATTATGCAGAAGATCAGAGTATTTTGTGCTCTGATTGTTGAGAGTCGGAACAGGTGTTGTACTAAAGTTCTAAACCACTTCCGCTCTCCAGATTTCAAGATTGTAGTCTCCCTTTTGATAAACACAATAACTTTTTAGTCATTGATAAAGTTTGAGATATATCTTTTTTCAGCTTTTGAATGTTCTTAATCACTATAACTGATTGCCTTAGTCATATTTTCTTGTGTAACTATTCATAGCCATTTTATTTTTTCAAAGTTTAAAATAGTTTTTTTTCATCATTTATGGAAATAATCTGCCCTGAAAAGGGCAGTCTGAACCAGTGTATGGGAATAGAGAAGATGTTTGTGTTATCACATCTACAGGCACTCGCTTTCAGTGGCACAAAGCAACTTACAGCATCACTGAGTCTTCAATCTCAGAGGATCAGAATTTTTAATTGTAGCAATAGCAGAAATTCTGCCTTTGGGTATAGATTATTCTCGATGAAAACTTGTAGTCTAGCAATTTCCTCCCAGAGGATGAATCTGTTTGTCAGGAGTTTCTGAATTGTTGTTACTTCTCAAATATGGACTTCCTTTGGTCCTGTTATGTCACTTAATGTGTTTTTCAGTCTTTTTGCTCATAAGAGGGAAACGAAACTTCAGAGGGAGTGAGCAGAAAGTTAATATTTACTCTGCTCTCTGAAGGTTTGTGGTAGGATTTATACATCAGTTTCTCTATTATAGTGTAAAACTACTTTTTCCCTCAGTAGACTTGGGAATAGTTAGACCAGAAGCTTGCAGGGGATGTGGGAATGTACAGGGGGATGATGACACCTGCTGCAGCAGTGTTTTGATGGGGACATGATGCAGAACAGTGCCAGGAAGGAGGAGAGTGCAGCAAATGCAGGAGAGAAAGAGATCCATAAAGAAACAGAAGAGGAACCCAGCATACCACGCAGTGGCACTCAGGTCTGGAGTGAGCACAGGGTGCGGTTAGTGACTCCTAGGTTTGTATTTTAGGGAAAAGAAAATGATTGCCCCTGTGCTTTGAAAACGCAGGCAGGAAAAGCTGTGTTGCTGCTGCTGCAGCATCTTAAGCGCAGAGAACTCTGTGACGTGGCAGCTGGTTAGCCACATGTATCTGGAACTGTAGCCACAACTTGCTGTGCTCGATTAGAGCTGAACCCACCCTCACAGAAACATGCTTGTCTTTTCCTCTCCTAGTTGGGATACATGGAAGGGAGGCTCCTGTTTGCAAGGGAAATTTGGATCCTATGGCCAGTTTGCCTTTGGATATGGCCAGCTCTCCTCGTTGCAGATTTTTGCTGTGGGTCGTATATACAAGCAGCATGTTTGGTGTAGTACCTAGGCACTGAAGTTCTTCATTTATAGCAACAGGTGTGGGTAGAGGTTAAGGTGTTATGCTGCTGCTGAAACAACTGATCTTTATCATGTGTTTTTGCTGCTCTTTTGTCAGTGTTGGTAATCATATGGTGATGTGATAAATTAGATCAATGGAAAAAAAACATTCCTGGGCTAATTTCAAGCAGATTCAGCAAATGCAGTGGAAGAACGGAATGCATTTTAGAGCTCTTGAAATCGGCTGTAAAGCTGTACCCTTACAATCTGGATTGTGTCAGTTGCGTCTGCATAGGGAAGTATACAACTTCTATGGACAGGCAGGACTTGTGTGCCTGCACACAGATAAGTACATCCTTGGAATTGCATGGGGAAAGTGGAGAGGACAGGTAAAAGAAGCTGTTAGGCACAGCATGAGGTGGGGATGAGAAGTCAGCAAGGAACAATTAGGTAGAGTTTTCAAGGCAAAGGCCAGAAAAATCAAGAGAAATTGCAGGATGAAGTTGCCCAGAAAGACATACAAGGAAATGGAAATTTGCTCAGAGAATGAGGTGATGATGCAGAAAATGCAGAAGTACATTCAGAGAGGCAGGAGAATCAGTGCTCTTCCTGATTGGTGCCATAGATCTCTGTGCCAGAGTCCTGCTGCTTCCTTTGGATTGAAGAAGACATTCCCTAAGGATGAGTTTGTTGTCTTGATATGGAACAACTTATTTTTGTATCACAAGTGTAACTTAAAGTAGTGCTTGATGTGTAAAGAAAGTGGTTTCTCTAGGTAGAAAGAATCTCTTGTCTTCCTGTTTTTTTTCTGTTGTTCCTCCTTTCTTGTCCTATTAATGACTTGTAGGTTAATTTATAGCCTGTTTTGTTCAGTATGTCTCCAGATTTGATGTTAACACGTGTTAACTGGCTTCAGAGCATAAATATATTTAGCCAGGGAAGAGGAGAGATATAAGACAATCTTGTGCTTTTGTTGTAGATTGAGAAAGTTGGCTATTTCACAGTGACTCTTAGTGGACATAATCCCCCATATAGAAGCAGTGCTCTGAACTTGCCTGTCAGGTCTTGGCACTTTCTTACAGATTGGAAGAATTACTTTGAAGATCAGCTGAACCTCCATTATTGGAGCAGTGGTTTTACTTTTGCGTTTGGTGAAATCCTTTGCCCACGCCAACAGACATCTGACAATATCAAATTTCCCAGGATCACATTTTGAATTATTTTTCCTTCCTGGGAGGCTCTCTCCTGGAGGACCTGATGCAATCCACAGGCAAAGTGTACTAGCATTTGTGTCAGTCATTAATTTTGTGAGGCAAAACCATTCATTTTCTGGAATTAAATTTTCTCAGTCATAGAATCTGTTGCACATAAATCCAGGAATCAATTTTGTTCATTACTTTTTAGGGCTTGCACTCATCTTATGTAGTGCTGATAGTCACAGCCTCCTTCAAACAGTCTGTTATATAGCTAATTTAGAGGGAGAACAAATACTTGCTGAAGGAAACAAATGAGGTGGACTAGGACAGAGAGAATGATGAAAATATAGCTATTTGGTTAAATTAAGACAGAGAACTGTACAGTAAAAAATAAAGGCATTGAAATGAGAGAATGTGAAATCTCAGTTGGAAATAGGAGAGAGTACAGTGTGGGGAGGAAGCTGGGGTGAAGGAGCAAGTGGGAGCCACTCTCTGATTTTCTGTGGGACTTGAACCAAATATTTCTGGGACTCCCTTTCCAGACCTTGCCTTCTTGTTTAGTGACAGAGCCCTTATTGGGTCAAGAGGAAGTAAGCAAGAAGTCATTGCCTGTGCCCAAACAGCGGCATCTCCTTAAGAATTTACATCTGATGGCCACATTCCTGTTACTTAGGGTTTAGGGTTTATGGTTCCTTCTGGTTGCCTTTTGCAGCTCCTCTGCCCATGGATCATATTGAAAAGATGGCAGCAGAGTGTATGAAGGATCTGAATGAAGATGATGAAGAAACAGAGGACGACGACTTGGAGAAAGATACAGACTTGTTGGTACGTATGGTTTGGTCGGCAAAAAGTTTTAGAGTTTCTTTGGTGGTCACTTTTAGCACTTTTAACAAAAATATTAACTTTGCAAAGAGAACGTTGCAAGGCCTTATGTGGGATGGAATACTTTGGTGAGGTCTGTAATGTTGTAACATTTGTGTATTTGGGGATCTTTGAGGAGTAGCAGTAGAAGGGGGAATTCCATTTGTGTCTAGTGGTGAAGTAAGCCAGCATCTTGCTGTCAGGCATTTTTCTTAGTGATGCCTGTGGCCATTTTGTTGCAGTTCCAGGTACTCCTTAACCTGAGACAACATATGCTATGTAATTTCTTTTGATATTTTGATCAGTGATCTGGTTGGCATAGCTTAGGAAAGAAGTGCTAACCAGTGTTTTTGACAGTCATTCTTTTACCTTTTTTTAGGCAGAATTGCAAGAAGTTCTTGGGGAGGAAAGTGAGATGGGAAGCTGTGAGGATGAAGCAATTGCAATGGAGTCATCCACAGTTCAGCCAGAAAATGAGCAACCTGAAGGGCAACCACAGGTAGGGAAGAGCTGCGTGTTTCTAATTGTTTTGCTGAATCACTCTTATTGTCATGCAGCTTATTCAAGGTTAAACAAATGAGATAGAGAACTGCTCATATCCTCCAATAAAGCTGTGCTCTTGCACTCTTCTCTGTGGAATCAGATGCTGCAGTGCTATAGTTCAATGATTTGTGTTCTTCTGAGGTACAATTTTTAATGTTAACATAGGATTGAGGATGTAAACAGCTGGATTCAAACATGTTTTTTCTTGTTGTACACGTGAGCCTCCAGACTGCAGTTCCAGCTTCCCCACTGCGTCTTGAGCAGTTTGCTGAAATGTTGACACTTCAGCATCTTCAGCACTTGTGTGGAATTTTTCTCAGCAGTGTTTGCTTTCCCAGCTTAATTTGTCAATCCCCATGCACTTAGTTCTTTATGTTCCTTACTGCTCTGTTTTTGTTGTGTGCTCCAGTGCCTTCGTGCATTGTAGTCATTAATAAATGGTGTGGGGGCGTTTCTATAGAGATAATGGCAGTAATTACTTCAGTAGCCATCTGAAAAGTCTCTGTAGTTGTGGAGCAACCTTTGTAAGTGGCTCTTGGTAACTATTTGCTTAGGCCGCTTTTGTCACTGAAAAATCCCAGGCTGTAGGAAGAGGTAAAAGAAGGAGCTCTTGTAATAAAGTCAGGTTGAAGTTCTCCCAAAGGGAGAAAAACAGCATGATTATTTAAAAAAAATAGTGGAGGAGGAGTGCAAATTCGAGCCACATGCCAAAATACTTTTTCACACCCTCTCTTGTGCAGTATTTGAGAGACTTCACTGTTCTCCCTCACCTACTCTCCAACCACATGGCTCCAGTTACCCTGTGACTGAGATTTTCCTACATATCTCCACCCAGCCTTCTCTATTAGGCCTTTGAGAGGAAGCCCAGAGGTGGATCCAGGAACTGTTAGCACAGTACAAGTGCTCTTCTGTTCGAGGGAGTCTGTTTTTCCTTTGTGCTTTTGGTTAAGGCAAGGGTATGTAGAAGAGGAACTTTGCTCTAGGAAGGCTCGCTGAGTTTGAGATAAGTTTTCTTGATTTGTTTTTCCTATTATTTTTATTCTGAGACCTCCTCAATTCCTGCTGTTACCAGTGAACTGCAGCAGACAATAGAAAGTAGAATTGCTAACTACAGGACGGCAATTTCTAATGCAAAGGAGTTGGGTGAGAGTGCCAAAACACGCCGATATGAAAGAGGTCTTAAGGTAAGTTGGATTCAGCAGGTATGTGACTGAGGCAAAGTCAATTCTTTAAGCTGTAATGTAAGAGTCTTTCTAGATATGTGACTCAGTGAATTTGCTTAGAAGGAGAGAGAAAAGCAGCAATTAGTGTGCTGTTTTGAGTTACTTTGAAGGAAAATCCCATATTTAGCACTGATCTGACAAAAAAAATTCAGTTGCATATGTACTATGTATCAACTTTGTTTCTATTGTGTGTCTTTTGGTACGTGGAAGCAGGGAGTGTGGGAAATGTCTGTGTTAAACCTATCCATCTAGATCTGTATTTGACCTGTGATGATTGGTCAGTGCTGCTTTAAAGCAAATTTGAGGACTTTTCCTAGCACATATACCTGTCGGTGCATCACAGATGCCTTCCTTCAGCTACTGACCCTCCACTCAGTCCTTTGTGACAGAGGAAGGTGATAGCTCTCCTCGGATGTGTTGGCTGTGCTTGAAAGGGAATCAAATAGGATTCTTTGTTAAGGCAATTATGGGTTGCACTGAGGAGCTGGTTTTTGCCTTTGCCTCTTGTCAGCCAGGTGGCGTGCTTGCAGTTCGCTCGTGATCACTGCTCTGCAGGGCTGTCAGTATTTCCCTGTCTGCTTTCCTCTGCTCTCCTGCCTCACCTCAGATAGCAGCTAACTGTCTTGTTGAGCAAAGCTTTATAGCTCAGCAGTGTTCACAGAGGGAAGAATTTAATGTCTGACTAGTTGCTAAGTGCCTTGAAGTATTAAGGGAACAAGTGAGGTCAAATCCAGATGAGGAAATGCACAAGGATGGAGATTACTGTTTGTCTACTGCCTGCTAGCTCTGCAGAGGAATATATATATATATATATACATATATATATATGCACCTTCCCCCTTCTGGAGGGCAAGAAGCATAGCCATACCACTCTGTCTTTATCTAATACACAAACTAAAAGCTGTTTGCCACTTCTTTTCTCCCTCTCCACCCCCTCCCTCCCTCCCCTTTTTTCCACCCCACTCCCAAAGGGAACAAGTTTCCAAGTGCCTAAGCAGTGTAACTAAGGATAGTAGACTAGATCTCACCTCACAGCTGACAGTGCCTTAATTAGATGGAGGACATGCTGGCAAATGCTGTGCTGCTCTCCTTCATTCATAGTTCCTTTGCTTTGGGTTGTTTTGACAGTTGAGCACCTTTGCCTTCTCTGACAATAGCAAGTAAGTTGCCCCTGCAGAAAAGTAGGGAATGCTGAGGGATCCTAATCTCAAATCTTTTGCTTTGGGTTAACAGTAACTAGTTTCCCAAACTGAGTAGTGCCTTAACACCTGGAACTGTTGGACAGACACATTCACCATTGTAACATGGGTTAAATACCGTTCAGTTTTTGTGTTTAATCCTTCTCCACCACAAATATTGTGATGGTATTGCACCTGCTGAATATATAATGAAAATGGCTATTTACTTTGCACTTCCATATCTGACAGACACTGGAAACTATGCTGACTGCAGTGAAGAAAGGCAAAAAAATCAGTGAGGAAGAAATTCCACCTCCTGTTGCAACAGGAAGGAGTTCTCGGGTACCTCAACCCACAGGAGCTGAACTAGAAAACCTTGGCGATTCAGCCAGCGTCCCAGCAGAGAAGGGAACTGAGTCTGCTGTAGAACATGAGCAGAAACCTTCTCATGATGCAGATGTAGAGCAGCATCTGGAGCTGGAGCCTCTGCAGGGTCATCCTGCTTCTAGTTCTACCATGGAAGAAGGTATTATGTTCAGAGGGGATAAGCAGCTCCAATCCTTGCTAATGTTATGGTACTTTTTTTTTTTTTAATCTGTAGCAAGGAACTGTATTGTGCTTATGTAGAACTTCCCAGCTAAATATTTCAAATTGGGTCAGCTACAAGATCAGATATTTTTAATAGAGTCCTGACATTGTGATTGCAGTTTCTCATCACTGCATATTCCCAGGGGACCTGCTCCTGGCCTGCAAAATATTAGTATCTTTCCCTTAACTTTTACTGTGCCTCAGTTTCTCCTCTCAACAGATGACATGTGGGATTCTGTACTTTAACAGGTTTTGATATCTTGGATAAAAGACATTCCAGTGGGATTGTTATGTTAGATTGGACTTATGGGAACTGGAAGAAAAAGATACTTTTTAGGGGGATGTGTGATTCAAAGCAAGAGAGGACTAAGCAGTTTGAGCATGTGAGCAAAGGAAGGGATGTACACCTCGCTTGTTTTATTTAAGTCTCAATGGTGTTCATTTCCACAGAGCTTCAGAGCAGCAGTACACGGGCACTACTACTTATGAGGCAGAAGGAGTATAAGGTAGCAGCTCTTAAAGCCAAGCAACGAGGGGACTTGGAGAAGGCAAAGGAATACATGAAGACAGGCAAGGTACTCAGAAAATTTAGATGTCTGTCAGGAATCCAAATGCTGAACTCCTCTATGCACTATCCACGTGCAATACAAATGTGTTCACTGAGTGTCAAATGTTCATTGGGGCATCTAGCAAGTCCTGGACATACTAGAATAAATCTTTTGTTGTGCTTTTCCCTATTAGAAATTTGATGTGGTCCTGGAAGCTTTGGACAGTGGGCAACCAATAGACCTCCAGAATTTGCCACCATCTCCTCAAGGTAAGGTTTGTCTTACAGAAACTCTTTAGAAGCCTAATGGAATGATTCTGAGTTTGATTGCAAAACTGTAAGCAGGTTAAAGCTCACTTAGGTGTGAGATTCGCTGCATACTCAAATTCTATTCACAACCATCAAAGAAAAATGAGGTATCATAACCTATTTTAAAACCAGTCTCTTGACCTGTCTGGATTTGAAATGAGTGCTTAAGATTTCTAGCAGCAGCATATAGATGTTTTTCATATTACTGTGTCCTGGTTCCTCTTGCACAGAGCTAATTTCCGTAGCATGTCCAGTTTGTTGCTAACCAGCAGAGCATTATCCCCTTCCGTTTAGCCTTCTCTTCTGATTTGCTCATAATAGCCACTTGATTTTATAACTTGCCATTTTATCTGCTTATTATATAACTCTAGAAAAAAAAATTTCTGTCTTAAAGCTTGTGATTCTCCTGTTCTCTCGATCCCTGTATAATCTCTTAGTTGTTTTTTTCTTTTCCTGCTGTGTATTTCTGCCCCTGACAGCAACAGCAAACTTGATTCTGAATTTGCATCAACGACAGAAGTGATACATTCCCATCTGTGGTTCAGAGGGACCCGCAGTGGAGTATTCTTTTTGATACTCCAAAAGCTGTTCTAAATTTTCTTCTATTGCAAACTCCTAGTTAAAGAGAAATAGAGAGAAAGTTAAAGGTATAGAACATTCTGAGCTTTCAAACTATCTTTAATGCATTTTTTTTCTTGGGCTTTCTTTCTGACCTTATTTGAAGTAGCTGTTACATGGAGAATAGATAAAAACTTAAAAAATATTTTATTCAATAAAAATATACCAACTCTGTGAAATACCAGTTCCAGCAGACGTGGAGGTGTAATTCTCTTATTTTTATTGAGATAATAGTAGCTATTGAGATAATAGTTGCTATTGTTTAAAGTGGAAAAGAAAGAGGATAATAGCAAGATCTTAGGTTCTGCCTTAATATTTTTATGCATTTCAACAAAAGTTCATAATACTTCAAATTGCAAGATTAGCAAACATAATCATTCTGAAAATAGAATATGGTTAACTTCAGTGTGTTAAAGTGAAAATCCTAAAGCAGCTAGCAAAACTAAAGTTATTTCTATCCTTGTAAGCTTATGGCTTCTTATTAATTTCTTATTAGTAGATCTAACATTACTACCAACATCTAACAATTGATTTCTGGAACTCAGTGTTTTAAGTGCTGTATAGTAAATGTAGTAGGTTATTTACTGAAATAAAACAATATCTTATTTCACTTAGAATAAAATAACAAAGATTATGACTCCTTAAGTTATAAACTGATCACCAGGTGGAATGAGAGAGAAACTTCAACCATGATATAATAATATATAAAGAAGTCCAAGATTTAGGGATTTTTTTCTCTAATTCCCAAACTATTCACTATTACGTGATTGTGGAAACTGGGATGTCCTACTTAATGGCCTTACTTGCATCCCCATTTCAGCACATCTTTTGTAACTAGGAGATTTTTTCTTACCAAGTTATGTTTTGGAAGGTGATTTTTAAAAGACTGGAATACTGTGAACTTCAGACTTATCTGGCCACCCCCATGCAGGTTTGAAGCCAACCAGCTTCCTGGAAGGTTATGTTATGAAATTGCCTAACATAGGCTGGCTTGCTGTTTATGTAATATGCTGTGAAACTTCCTGCTTTCCTTTCTTTGCAGATCCTGAAAACCTGCAAAACATACAAGGTACATCTAAGCAGAGGATGCCAGCTCCTATGGGAAGTTCCCAGAATCTTACAACACCTGGACCTCAGACTACAGACAGATCAGGTAGGACGTAGGATTTATGTGCCAAGACATAAAGTAGCAGAGCTAGAAGACACTTATGAGGACACTTGCAAGGATCTTACAATAGGATCCAGAATACCTGACTAATATTCCTTATGCTGTTTGCTGCTGATCCCATTTGTACTGTTGTTCTGGATCAGTAATGGAAGTAAAAATAAGTAGACTGTTTTGTTTATTTGCAGCAGGTAAGAAAGTGAGGGAAGAAGGCATTTCATATGTTCTGAAACCTGAATCATGTCATTTCACTGACTCTCTTATTTCAAGCTCACCTGCAGCCAAAAACAGTGCTGGAAGCCTTGCAGCAAAGACTTGAGAAGTACAAATCAGCAGCAGCCCAGGCTAAAGCAAGTGGTGATGATCGGAAAGGCAGGATGCACGAGAGGATAGCCAAGGTAAAGTGTAGCAAGTTGCTTATATCTGGCAAAGTCATCTTAAGTAATGATCCTGATTAAGGGTTTTTAAGAGCTGAAGGAATTTATTTATCATCCTTCAAGCTGAAAAGAGCTCCAGTTAGGAAGCTGTAAAGCGTTCAGGGGAGGGAGAAATGAAAGTACTGGTGTTGAGCTAGTTCTGAGGCATACACTGTATGTGGTGATAGAGGAGGTGATAATACTGTGTCTGTTTTTGAGCTTTAAAAGTTGCAAAGCTGAATTCCAATCCAAAGATTTCTACCTGGTAAAATCTCTGTAGTACAAGGATGAGGTAACTTAGAGATTTAAAATTTTATAGAAACTGGGATTTTAAAAGCCTTTCTCTTTCTGCTGTTTCAGAAACAGGTACAAATAATCAATGAAGCAGCATTGACCTCAAAGTTAAAGGGCAGTAGTATACACGTACAGTTTTATAGCAAAATACTCTATTTTTCAGTGTTTTTATTAAATAAATGTAGATGCTTGCTAACTTAGTATAGTGAACTCCATTTTATGTCTTAATGAGTGTCTTTCATTACAGCAATACCAGGATGCTATAAAAGCCCATAAAGCAGGGAGAAAGGTGGATTTTTCTGAGCTACCTGTGCCTCCTGGTGAGTGTGAATATAAAAAGTCCTAACACCAACTCTTGAACATTTGTAGAGCTCTGTCAGAGCAGTGTAGATACAGCCTTCTTACCCTGTGGAACAGCCTTTCTCTTTCCTTAAGGAATAGCCAGCTTTGCCCTTTGACACTAAAGAATCTGCTGTGAAGCTTCTTATCAATATATGCTCCTAAACTTTCACTAGTGAACATCCTTCAGCCTTGACCACCTCTTTGGCGTTATCAGAAGTTGAGACCAGCCCTGTTTGAGAAGTTCAGCAATTTAACTGTGCTGAGAATGCCCTTCTGTACCCTTTCCTTTACTGTGCTTGCCCTCTTAGAGGAAATAATTAACTTGAGATATATTGGAGTTAGCTTACCGGAAGGAGATTTTTAAAATCTGGAGGAAAAAAGAAAAAAACCCCTAATCTTTCCCATTCTATTCCCTCTCCACAAGAGCCTCAGAGCACTATGTTTAGCTAAACATCTCGTTGCAACAGCTGAGATAGATGAGCATTGCAATTCTCTATAATTCTCTATGGAAATAATATGCAGATATGAAGTGAATCCCATCTCTGGTCGCACTGAGGCAGTGACAGAGGCAGAAACTGAGTCATAGGGCCACTGTGCTCTCTTTTTATCTTCAGCATCACTGGATGCTGGGGCGCTGGGGCCACTGTGCTCTCTTCTTCAGCATGTAAAGTCTTGAGTCTGTAAAGGCTTGGGCAAGGTGATCTACAAGTCCTCCGTCTCTGGATGGTTCATCTGCTGCCTAGCTGTTTCTGCCTCACTCCCCTTGGAAGTTTAACTTTGTGCCTGATTTTTTCCTGTGGTAGAAAGATGACACTGTAAAGTGGTGCCTATAATATGTTTACCTTTTTTTTTCTTTAGTCTCTTTAAAAAAAATCTTTCCTAGAAAAGGAGCATAAACTTTGTGGCTTTTTTTTTTTTTTGGTCACCACTAGATTGTGGCAAAGGTGAGTACACTGGAGGAAGTGCCAACTCTTTCAAGCCAGGTACTACTTTGAGTTATTTCTAGTATTCTGCAGTCCCTAAGCTGCAGATTAGCAACATTTGTTCTAGAACAGGATCTATTTCCTGGTAAATATCACTATCTGTAAGAGGAAGGCACTTCATATTTAAACTTCTGAAAATATTGCTTACCTTCTCAATTTCCTTGTGTCTTAGCTGCGTGTTTTCCAGCCGTTTTGAGTGTATAGCCATGTCTAGGCTCACAATTTTGATGTTGTGAGTAATCTTGCACCAATTTTGCTATGCATTAGTGATACAAGCTTTCTTAACAGATATTTTACAGTAGTCCCTCTGGGTGTCTACTGATTGAAACTAAAACTCAGCAAGTAGCATAAAAATGAGAATTTATTTTCCATCATCAAGCCTTATTCCCAGCCTTAAAAGACTAATAAAATAATCAGGATGGTTCTTAATACTTCTCACATTTAAATACTATGATTCTGCCTTCCTTTGCAACCTCTGCATTGCAGTGGGTTTTCAGCATATCCTTCAAGTGCTAATGTTATATTGCATTATCTGGACTTCAGTGATATATTGTTGATTGCTATATGGAACAGCAGATTTCTTCTGTTGGATCACTTACCAACTCAGGCAGTAGAGAAAGATAAAAGGCAGCAAATTCAGGTAAAATTACTACCTACCCTTTGTGCAAAAGAGAGGTAGCAAATTCTTTGGTGCTGAGGGGTTGCAAGGTTACATGGCTAGATGCCAGCTGCAACTTAGAAAGCCATGCTGCTCTTGCATTATCTTGGCATCCTCCCTTCAAGCCTGAATATCTATTGGAGATGTGTTCCTAAGCCTAACTCTTAGGCTGAATCTAGTTGAATCTAGTATAGTTGATGTTTTGCTTTGTGCAGTTTTGTTTATCTGTATATTCTTTTCTTGCTTTAGGATTTCCACCTATTCCTGGTGTTGCAACAGCGGATGGTAACAGCACAATAGCTGCTGTTCTGGAAAGTGCCAGCCAGCTGGCAAACATGGAGGAGAATGAGGAAGAAGAGGAGGTTAGTATTCCTTAGTAATATGCATAATAGTTACAGTGCTGTTTGTTTTGGTAGGTAGAGAGAGCTCCATCGGGTTTCTGTCTGAACAAGGTAAGATGAAATAATTTTCTCTGGAATCTGAAAAGGGCAGGATTTCAGTCCTTGAGGACAGTAAGTCCTGTTTGGATTATAAGGTGTGAGAGAGACATAAATAAGATTGGAGTAACAGTCACAGTCTGCAGCCAGCCCATGGGTCCAGTGTGTGGCTTATTTTCTTGTGGGCTTTCTTTACAAAGGCAGCTCCCCGGATTCTGGCCATCCCCTTATATAGTTATAAAGGACTTATTTTCTTCTTGCTTCCCAGTAGCTCCTGTATTTGTGTCTCTTCCAGATGCTCAGATCTTACAGCTTCTTGGCAGGCTATACAGGTCTTTACACTTTGCTTTAATTTCTTTGACTCTCCATCTTTTGTTATTGATGGTGCGTCCGTGCTTTCAACTAGAGTAGATTTTGATGTAGAATGTGATGTTTGTTTTCCTGCATGCATCTGCTTCTCTTTGAAATCACTACCATATTGAACTGTTGTTTTAACAGTTTAACAGCAGATAGTAAATATATTATGCTTGCATTGTCAGATACCTTTTGGTATCACCCTGCTTATTAAGCCCCTGAAGTTTAAAAGTTTTCTATCTGGACCATTACATTCCCCTCAAAAATATATCAGAAGGCTGATATAGTGGACCATGATTGTTAATGCTTGAACTCTGAGTTAGATTTTCTGCATTGTAACATAGAATTCTGCTTGTTATGTTAGAGTGAATCTCTGACACGAGCCCCAGTTGCTAAGAAGCCTGCTCAGCTGCCTGGAAAGCCGACCCAAGTTGTTAAGCCCTTTACAGTGCCATCTGCTGCAGCCGAAGAGGAAGGCTCTCCTGAGCATGGGAAAAAATCCCCAGCACCTTCTACCCCAGACAAGGCAGTGTCAGAGGATCATATCCCATCATCTGGTAAGAGACAAGGGTTGTTCATGCCAAGAGATCCACACACAAGTCATTGGCACTACTTCTGTTTTGTACTTTAGCCATTAGCCTGCAAATGTGTGACAGATTCCCTCTGACAGGAGCCTCAATATCTGTCTGCTGGAGGGTAGATCCAGAGCAGCCATGCAGCTTTATTTCTTAGAGGCAGTATGTGTAATTATGAAGATGATTGATTTTTTAATTAATTCTGATGTAATAAGTGTATTGATTCATAATGTTTAACTCTGCTCACAGCTTAACTGCAGATATGTTCTCATTAGAGTGGAGAGATTGCCAATTATTCCTTGATCTAATGCAGCTTCCTATCTCAAACAGCATGTTCTGCCTAGTGTTTTATCCAAGGATCTCTGACTGGCCTACAGATGATAATTCATCAATCTCTGCAACTCTCCTAAGGCCACTAAACAGTTGTCTGTACAAGATTAGTTGTGCAGATAGGAAAACAGTGGTGCATAGTAAATCACCACCTGGCTGTGTGATTTGGGCACGCAGCAAAAGAGGTGAGGCTCATTGAATCTATTGCTGTGGCTTAACCATAATCCTGTCCTTCTTTCATTTTGCTTTGGATTCTGTCAAAACACAGCAGAACTGCCTTGGCTGATGCAGAGTGCAAAGGCCTTCCCCAGTGCCACCACAACTAGCTCGTAACCCTTTTCTCTAGTATATTTCTATATAGTAGCAGTCCCATTCTGAAAATCTGTGAGTCTTCATGAGACTTGGTTTGTGCCATTTTAGCTGGGATATTAATCTCTAATGAACTGCCCCACACTAGCTTGGTGAAGGGGTTGATAATACCTGGTCTCGAACTCAAGTGCTCATTACCCATTAATCTCTCCTGGGTGTTTTGAGTTTTAAAACAAGACCAAGAGCTGCAAAAAGAAAATGGACAGATTCATGCTGACTGTTATTCCAGGTTCTTCACAGAAAAATACCAGCACTTCACTGTAGTAAAGCTGGATCTCAGTAGCGCATTGGGATCTTGTGATTGGGATCTTGTGATCCCAATGTGACTGTTTCTCCTCAGAATCCTGAGCTGCAGCTTGCAGCTGCTCACAGTTGATAAACCAACTGTGAAAACCTGTTCTTCTCGTTGGAGAGCAAAGTGAGGTGTGGGAGTGGAGTGGAACAGTTGCATTTAATGGCTGCACCAGGAAAAGCAAGGAGCCAAGATCAGTAGAACAGAAGAGCTTTGCTCAGCCCATTTTCCACAGATTCTCTTTGAAAATACCTCTGTTCTGTATCTTGGCCTCGGAGAGCACACTGTGTCCTGGTTGTTTTGACTCAGTGAAAATTGGGCTTGCTACCTTATCTAATTAGTTTGGTTTTGGCTGACTGGGCAATTTGTTAACAGAAGCAAGAGTGCAGGCTTTTTTGTGAGGATGGGAGTAAGTTGATAGTCATCTGACAGCGGTAAAAATAGTGTGATAGTTTGACTGGCTTGGCTGGTATATATATTTGCTGAGACAGGCAGCTCTTGCAAGGCTTGTTTAGCTTATATAATCATGAGTGGAGTGCAGTGGTGAATACAGTATGAGCATCTCTGGAAATGGTTGTATTTGGCTCATACTGTACCCTTCCAGCAATGAAGTGTAGAAGAAACAGGATGAACTGGCCTGCTACTGTGTAAAGCAACTTTTTTTCTCATTTGTATGATAACCCCTATTGTTTCGGGAAAGGAAGAGGAAATCTAAGAATTAATAAGAAAGCAAAATGGCAAGGAATTACAAATAAGCAGAGCTGGAAATGTCTGAATATGCCCTCACACATTGGCCCATTTGCTTTCTCTGATAGATGAAAAGAGAGAAAAGGAGCACAGAAGATGCATTTTGGGAGTGCTTTGATAGTTTTCACCCTCCTTCAGAAGTTAGTGTCAAGCTGGAAGTTTGAGTTCAGCTTCTGCTTCTGATTTATCAGCTATGCTATAGTCTCTGTCTCCTGTCTGCCACTGGGGACTGCAATTTCTTTTGTAACACTTCAAATACAATTCTTTGTGATGTGCTGTAAAGTTTTTGATGGAGGATGTCACGATACAAGGAGGTTGGATTGTTTTCTGTTCTGATACTTAAAATTGAAACTGTCCATGAAGCAATAAAGTACGTAAGGACATGTCCTTAGTTGATAAATATGCTTCTACTGACTTTTTTTAGCTGTAAACTGAACATGATAAACCTGTTTCAGGGGCGCAGTAGTGTCAGATGAGTGACGTCTTTTGTAATACTGTTTTTTTCAGCTAGAGAACAGCTGGACTTTCTGGAGAACAGAAAGAAGCAATACATAAAGGCAGCCGTCAAAGCAAAGAAGGCAAATAACCTTGAGCAGGCTAAAATATATCTCAGAAAAGCAAAGAGCTTTGACCCAAAGATTGAGCAAGTAAAATGTGGCAAACCTGTTGATATTTCCAAGGTTAGTAGGACTACTCATCACATATTCTTTGTTCCATATTCCTGGACATATAATAGTTTAGCCCAGTTTGTGAATGATTTAAGCGACAATATTTCTTGAAACAGATTTTTAGTTAAAACTATTCAAGTGACAAGTGTAGACACTGAGCCTTGGAATTTCCCTATATCTTTGGTTTTCTTCTGGTTTTTTTTTTTTTTTTTTTTTTTTGGTGTTGTGGTTTTGTTTTTTTTTTTCTGTT
>JAVCKT010003703.1:25007-43100 GCA_032273925.1 Rhynchotus rufescens
TAGTCTACACAAAATAGACAGAACTGCCTTAATGTGGGACTATTAACGTAGCAGCAGGGTGAATGTTGTGTGAACTATGCATAGTGGTGTGTGAAAGGCTTTGCCCTCGACAGCTCCCTGGGTGCGGAGCAGAAGTGTTCCCACCAGGCCGGGGCGGGCACTGCGGCACCGCCGGCTCCTGCTTTTCCTGTCCCTCTCACCATTGGTTTCTCCTGTCACTCCCTTGGAGCAGAGGAACCAGCTCGGCTCCCGAACGCGGCTCCGGCAGCCACCCGTGTCCCCGCTCCGCGCGCCCATGTTCCCGCTCCGCGCACCCGAGCGCAGCAGGAACCTCAGGGGGCCGGTGCCTCTGAGCACAGGGGCTGCAGCTCGGTGCTGCTCGCCGTGCTGCTGGCGGAGCGCAGCCGGGCACTGTGCCTTCCTCTTTCCCCCATGCCCTTCTTTTCTAGAACAGGTTACACTAACGCACTGCTGCTTCCCAAATGTCCATTGTATTTTTACAAAAATAGGCTTTTTCAGTTCTACTGGGTGATGGGGAAAATAGCCACTCTCTATCATGTAGACAACTGGATTATGACTGTTTTCAGGGATGTACTTGGTTAGCAGCTTGCAGGAAATAGCACCAAATACGTTTTGTGGTTTTAAACCTCTGTGGACGAACAGAAATGCCTGATGTCGAGGACGTGCCTGGGCAGGGGCCAGCGCTGCTGTGACAGCTCTTCAGGTAGGGCAAGTGCAGAGACAGAAAAGGAGCCCGGACAGGTAGGGCAGCGCTGCCTCTGTCTTCCTGAGCAGATGAAGACAATACAGTATTTAGTTTTTAATTTCAATAAATTTAATATACAAAACTACATGTTGAAAATAAAAATATAATATGCAGTTTTTTTGCAGTGTTAACTAACTGAATTTTAAAAGTACATTTTTTTTCTAAAACAAGTACTCATTTCTTAACAACATGGTAATTAAGGTCATTTAAAAGGCTATGGTTGAAGCAAACATGTCAGTCACCAGTTGATAGTGTTTTGCACAAATGTAATCCAAACCTAAATGAGTTCTGGGGCAAAGCAAGATTAAAATCTTTAACCTCTTTTACTGCATTAAGCCTAACACGGAGCCTAACATAACTGGCAAGCGGCTGCTGCAGCAGAGCCGGGCGCAGTCGGGCAGGAAGCCGTGACTGAAGTTTATGGAGGCTCTTCTGGACACCGAGGGCTGCCTGTGCCACGTGGTGCTGCACGGTGTCCCGAAGGGTGTGCAAAGACGGGGTGCACCGGGGTAACTGCAGCCCTGCTCCCCTGCACAGATGCATAGGAAGAGTAATGACTGTGCGGAGTAGCTTAAGGGCTCTCCAGCATGAAACACTAAGCCACCTTTCCCAGTGCCAGAGGTAAGAGTTTACAGTGAAGTATGCTTAAAAGGAAAGTGTTAACTACTGTGCTCCCTCTTTTTGGCCTATTTTTATTTCTGGAGTTGGACCCCAGGTCTGTGGCCCTTCTTTCCAAATGTGCTGTGGGATGGCTCTAATTTGCTGCATTGGATTTTTTTTTTTTTTAAAGCAGTAGCCATCTATTCACAAATTCACACTGTACATCCACTGTGCTATTTTTATGTAAAATGCGTTGCTGTTTGTACAGTTACCTTTGCCCAGCTACTGCTGCATAGCCTTGCTTGTTCAAAACCATAGTGCAAGCGCCGCAGCAGCCCTGCAGCTCTCTGTAGCTGATAGGGCTGCTGCTTTGCTCATGCACAGCAGAAACAAATAAAGCCCAGTGCACCCAGCAGGGCTGACTGCAAAGCAGGGACAAGGCAAGGTCTGAGATGCTGCTTTAACCATAAATTAGCCCCTTTGTTTCCAAACTAGCTTTCTGTCCTTCAGCTGGGTCAGGAAACCTCTCCCCAAGGAGATGCCAACAGTCGCGTTGCAGGGTTAGGACTGAACACCCCCCCCTTCTCCTCTCAGCCCTTTCCTTCCCGGGTTCGCAGCTTTCCAGAGCAACAATTTAATGGGAATGTGGAGCCCCGTTCCCTCCGGCTGCCTCTCAGCCCCAGCTTCGTGGGGAGCAGCTACTTCCTCCACACATCCTCTGAGGTGAGTACAGGAGCTCTGGGCCCAGTGCAGGTTTTCAGCGCTGACCAGAAGCCTTTATCAGCAGAACATGCAAAAACAGCCACTCTCTACTGGTATCACAGGTAAAGCTTTGCACGGTGCTGCTCACATGAAGTGCAGGCGTCTTGTATTACATGACACTAGCGTTACACTACAGCATACAGCAGGGAGGAGACTCTTAAAGCTGCCCTGGGTGTTACTTGTCTTTTAAAAAGCAGGATCTACTGGGGAAGAGGAATGAGATATAACTGCACTTTAGGGCTAATATTTCCTCTCTTCGTGACAGGGATCTGAAATTCATACAGATTTGTAAACAAAGTATAGAATAGCAGAGTTGTAGACTATAGAAATCTGCTGAGGTGACAAGTTCTTACAGTAAATAGAGGGAAAAAAGTAAACTAGCCTATTAACACACACACAATTTGCAGTTTACATAATATTACTTTGAGAGATGCCTGCCCTTCTCATAAAGTTCTCATATACAAATGTAGTTATGGCTAGGTAATCATTCCATGCATCTCTCACAGGAGTCCCCAAGTGCATTTCAACCAATAATCTGGTCAAAATAATGTAAACGTTACTTTTAAATGTCTACAGAATAACCACAAACGGCATTATGATGAGGTCAGAATGAAGGTCTTGATTGTTTTCTTACATGTCCATCTACAGACAGTACGAGATGGGAGTTTCATTTTTTATTTTGCGCCCCAGTGATCTTTGCACCCGTTTGAGCATTGCGAGTACACAACTGTAAGTCTTTAAACATGAGCATTTCTCTAAACAGTAACAGAAGTGGAGTAGCTGCAAGGATAGCATAGCCATGTTGTAGTATAGAAGCTGCCCTGATCCTCTGGTTGTTGACAATGCATAGAAGATTTAGAATTATGGAACAACTGTCCCTCCCTCCCCCTGCCCTCCCCCCTTCCCATTAATAGTGTTAACAAAAGCTTAATTTTCCAGTTTTAAAGTGCAAATGATTCAGATACAACTGCTGCTGGAACAGGTCTGAACAGAAAATGAAGTCCTCTTATGAGATGTTTTCCAGAATATAAAAGATGAGCTCCATTATGACTGGCCCCTCGCTCAGCTGACAAGCCCCTCCATGAATCACTGGCACTAAGGCACTGTCCAGGTCATTCATGTACTGAGCGGGCAGGGGCTGGCTGTTACTCCCAGCTTGATAACCGACCTAAAAAATAAAAAGTAAGAGTGGGGTTTAAGGCGAGCAGGACCCAGGGGCAGGAGGGGAAGTGACTTGGCTGTGCTGGACGCCCGGTTGCTGCTGCTCGAGGGCTGTCAGGCACTAGAACAGCATGGAGTGGGTCAAGAGCAGCTCCTCACTCATTTTCCTTCCTCCTGCAAGGTCCCAGCAGCAGCCTAGACAAAAGCAGTCAGTTTTTGCCACTGCTTGTTGGCAGGGCTGTGAGGCCAAACCCAGGTGCACGTGGAGCCTCCTCGGCCTTGGTGCCCGGCAGAGCAGCGAGCTCCAGGACTGCTCGTCAAGGCGCAGCCACGGGCTCAGCGCCCTGCCTGGCACTGGGGCTGCCGCTGCGAGGGGCACCAAGGACCAATGTTAATTTGCTCCCTGCAGAACTCCCAGATTTTAACAGCACCAACAGCTCCTGCCTCCAGATGAAGATTTGACAGTGGCAGCTCTTCAGCCCCTAGAGCAGGTGACAGGTCCTGCTTCCCTTCAGAGGAACAAACCGGGGCGGGGAAAAAAAACACCCAATTAAACCAAAACAATTTAAGACTTACTTGATCTGAGTCAAGTGTAACACGCAGACCTAGCTTAGTCATTCCATCTTCTTTTAGCAATTTCAGATGAGGACAGAGAGCTAAACAAAAAGCCTTCGCCACATTCTCAGTCAATCTGCTGTGATCAGCGGGGTCGCTCAGACCGTTATGTTGTTCATCATTTTCTAGGAAAAACACCTGGGGGAGAAATGTCAATACAAGCTATAGCACTTGGATGTTACACAAAATAAGCTTAATTATTGAAATGCTTAAATTCTTGACAAATGAAGGCTCAGAGAATACTCTCTGAGGGTATTTGGGAAA
Source organism: Rhynchotus rufescens (assembly GCA_032273925.1). Lineage (NCBI taxonomy): Eukaryota > Metazoa > Chordata > Aves > Tinamiformes > Tinamidae > Rhynchotus > Rhynchotus rufescens. The sequence continues at coordinate 29,176 of JAVCKT010003703.1, forward strand.
AAAAATGAAGATTAAGACACATGCTTTAACAAACAATAAAAACCCTCAAACACTTAAAAAGATATTTGAAAAGCACTGTTCTCATCAGCCTTTCAGTTCTAGTTAAAAAAAAAAAATCTGCGTTATGGAAATTCATCAGGAACTGAACACAGTTTTTAATAAAAAAAATGCTTTTTAAACAGTTTTTTTTCAGAAAAAGAATAAATCATACTTTCAGAAGAAGTCATCCCAGCCTCAAAAAGAAAAAAAAACAAAAAAAACCCTATTTTTTTTCATAGTACTGCTGTTAGCAAATTTATCTCTGTTGAGCCCAAACGACCTTGGAAAAAGTACAGTGAAGTGGCAAGTTGTAACGTGATGAACATGGTTCCCACTGGGCAGGTTCGTTGGAACATTTTGGGCAGTCCTGGTGCGTGAGCGCTCGTGCCTGCAGTCACAGGGCTCACGAGGTAGGTGCTCAGCGGAGCAGCTGCCACAAGCATCAACGCTCCCGCACCTTCTTTTAATTGTTCAGCATTTTAGCAAAGGAAAGGCAGCTCAAAGCACCACTTTTAAAGTACTTTTTTAAAGTACTGTCTCCATTACAAAGGGATTATTTTCACCTGTAGTTTTTAACACAGATATAGATGAAAAATGTTCTATTTTTGTTGATGTCTGGGGGAAAAGTAGGCAGGACTGGTCAGGTGAAGACAGTGCTGCAGCCCCACCCTGTAGGGCTTAGCCTGGGTGCCCCACAGGCCCCTCCTCACCTCTGTCCATCGAATGACCTTTCCGTTGGCCTTGTACTCGGAGCCATGGAATATCTTCACGCTTGTTATAGACTCCATTGATTTGCCATCGATAGGGCTCACAACGCTGCAAAAGCAGAGGGGAAAGGGTAAGGTCCCACTTAGCCAAGGGAAAGTTCTACTGAGCAGAGGACATCATTGCCAAGGAACCCAGGTCACAGGTGAAGGCAGCCAGCTCGCCTGGCTTGCTCTAGGTTGAGCTTTAAGAGCACCCCATCATCTGGATGTCCAGCAACTTCCTGCATGGACTCCCTGGGCCAGGGACCAGCATTAGGCTCAGCAGGGAACATCCCGAAGATGCCAAAACCAGCGGTTTTGATTCCCGTGGCCAATTCCAAGCCCCTGCTGGGATGGGCTGCACTGGGCTGAGCCTCCCTGCAAGCAGCTGAGGGCTGTCCCTGCCCAGGACACAGTAGGCCCTGCAAGGACCTGCCCACAGGCTTTCACCACAGCTCTGCAGCAGCACCAAGACCTTTTAATGTTTATATTACATACTATACTATTATACTCTATTACTATATGCTATACTATTATATATAGTATATATAAAATATATAGTGTGTGTGTATATATATATATATATATAGTATTATAGTGTGTGTGTATATATATATTATACTATACTATTACTCTATACTATAATACTGTATTACTATACTATGAGATACATATTTCATACAGATTTTATTTTTATTCATTTATAACCTCAGTGTAGCTCAACAATACCTGAACCGGAACTATTTATACAGCCCAGAACATGATATATGACATCTGTACTGAACTTAAAGCTGACCTGAACAGAATTTACCTACAGAACTAGCCTTTCCCTATGCTGATACCTTAAAGACAGTGCCTACCCCAACAGGTAGGTACATTGCTGTATTACAATAAATACTTAAAATGACATAAATATCATTCTTTCAGATTAACTCTGAAAGCTCCAGATTTACTATTGGCATTAAAACTAATTTTACTTCCAGCATTAATGCAAATTAAGAAAGAAGTTCTAATATGCAGGATTCAGCACTCAGCTGCGGCCAGACTGGTGGGTTCCAGTAACCCGATCTTGGCAAGGAATCTTTCTGTAGCATTGACAACTTTCTAAATTGATGTCCCAAAGCTCTGTTATTTTAGTTCCCTTTTCATTATGTCTAATTGCAACTTATCACTCCAAATAGAGGTGCAGACTTGTAATTGCTTTGCCATCCCAAGCACGTCATAAGCTCAATTACATTTTTTTTAACAAATGCAGTCCAACAGTCACCAATTCATTGTGGGGAGCCTGCTCCTCTACTTACCCCTTGCTGAAGTTTTTATCATCGTCTACCCACTGAATATGAACGTGTTCCTGAGGATCTTCAGTGTCGACTTTGCCACACGTGATGGTGAAGTCTTTCATCTCTCTCAAGGCCTGCCTCAACGAGTCCATGTTCTCAGCAGTTATCTGGACCATCACCCCATCTAGGGAATGAAGACATCCTCACAAGCCAAAATAGGTCACAGCCCCACAGCCCATAACACAAAGGGACAGTTCAGATCCAAGTGTTCTGTGCAGCAGTGCTACAGAAGACCGTTCCCTAACACTCAAACCACAAAGCACAAATGAACCTGCTGCTCTCACAGCCCCTCTGCAGCCAGCTTGGCTCACACTGCACAGCTGAGCTAACAAGCAGTGCTGCCCTTCACCCCCGGGGACACAGTCTGCTCCTGTGTCACCTGAACAACCTACTCAGAGCCATCCTAGCCCAACAGTCTCGACTTTGCACGTTCTCATCTGCCTACAGATCGGAATCAACTCTTTTTTTTCCTGCCCCCCCTTTTTCCTTCACAATCCTGGATACTGCAGAGCTGCTTGGGAAAGAGGATATGTATAGCAGAGCTTCACTGCCTGGTTGCTGAGTTAGGGTTACATACTGCCCATTTCTTGGGCTCACGCTTTCTTCGCCCCAAAACGCTGAGCTGAGCCCAGGCTCACTGCTATTTCACATCTTACTCTCATTTTCCTTTGTCGCTATCTCAGAGCACCTGGACCAATTATTTTTCAGTTAAGTTCCCTATGTTGGATGGCGAGAGCATGATTCAAATGCCTAAGGCACAAAAGCAGAGCCCAATAAGGACACAGCGAAGCAGTGCAGAGGGAACCAGTGCATTTTTAAGGAAGCAATTCTGCTCTTACCTTCTACAATGCTGGACTTGGCGAGGAAACCTGAAGAGGATTTTAAAGCTCCACTGAACACAAAGAAGCTGGCACCAGTCACTGCAACAACAAGAGCAGGAGTGATTTAGTGGGGCTTTTGTTAAAACAAAGCCGTATATGAGACCGGGGCAGCGCAGCTCTATCATCCAGATAGATGATAGAGAGCAATGAATCTAAATCAGGAAGAACCTGCTCGCAGCTACGGTGACTTCAGTTCACATCAGAGACTTGGCTAAGCAACAGCAAATCAGCCCATGCTTTTCTAAACTGGAAAACAGTTTTGTCAAGCCTAATAAATGCTCATATTTAATATATCTCTCCCCGTCCCTCCCTTCTCCCCCTCCCCGGATTCAGGACTGTACTTTAGCGTAAGCAAGCACATAATTTGCTTTTTAAATGTTCCCACACAGCTGGCAAAGCCAGTACGTAGGCTGTTTAGGCCTCACACTAACGCCAACTCTCTGGCCAGAGCTCAAAGCCAGGCAACTTAAAATAAAATTCTCTTAAATGGCCACTAAGCATCACAAGGTACATGCTGGAAATCCCTCTTCTCAGCCCTGTGGAAAGGAGCAGAATTCAGATAGGGGCAACAGCCCCAGGCCACCTTCCCAATTAACCCCCAGGGCCTGGGGCTATTCCTGACTCGAGAGCTGGTCTCTGTCTTGCTTGTTCTCATTTGCAGATAGTGTCAACACCTTTGCTGTATGTTTTCCCCCCAGCCCCTGACGTTTAAATTCTCAGCAGACACTTGCTGCTGCATTCCAGCCTAATGCAACAAGAAAACAGAGAACACAGGAATCAGGTCTAACTGAGGTGAACACCGAGGAGTTTCTGCACTGCTTGAGGGTGGGTTACTAACACACAGCTCTTACTTACCTTCCTCCTGGTTAGAGCCAACCCCGTTACCCTCCCAAACCCTGCTCACGTTGGCAGAGCCGCGCAGCCCCCAGCCCTGCCCTGCCAGCAGCAGGGCGGCCCGCGCGGCGCCGCGCTCACCCTTGCGCGGCTGGTTGTGGATGCTGATGGCCTGCGTCTGGTAGTTGCCGTCGTCGTTCTGGACGCACACGAGGTGCGAGTCTGCCTTCTCGTTGAAGCAGGCGCCCCCCGCCAGGACGTGCTCGTTGGATTTGTTCATGGCTTTCATCATCTGCGGACAGAGAAGCTTTCAGTGCTCAAGGCTTTCGGCATTCACCCCCCTCAGGCAGCACCAACGTGAACGGGGGTTCTTGGCCGCGTGCAGTCAGACAGAGCAACGGGCTCGGTCCCGTCAAGACAGACTGCAGCACCCAGAACCATACGTTTACTTTGAAAATGAGGCTCAGGCCTTGCACAGTTCAGAAGGTTTAAAGGGCTGCCTTTATTCTCCAGTTATGTTAAAAAAGTATATTAAAAAAGAACTTGGATGTAATGTCTGGCTTGTTTACACTGTTGAAGTTGTTTATAATATGGATGATATAGTCACAAAGTAAAAATTCTACCTCCACAGAATGGCCAGGACTCAGACTCATGGCATTAACCCCAGCTCTGCTTTGACAGACATCAAAGCTTTAGTCTCTCCGTGTCTCACCCTCATGAATTTCTGAAATTGGGATCAACGCTCCCTATTTCAAAGGCTTTTTAAAGAAACCTGAATCATGAACATCAAATATAATTTTAGTTCTCTGGAAACCTCCATAGAGCACCCATAAACTTTTGTGATTACACTTTCATTTCAGCTTTGCTAATTAACATCTACTTAAATGATTTGCCAAAACATCCTTGTAAATCAGACCAACTCCTTCCCTTTATCATCACTTCCATTTTGTGGAAAGAATTTTCCATTTTGCTCCCAAAAGAAAACTGAACCGGTCACTTATCTTTGTCTGAAAATGATAAACCATTTCTTTCTTTAAAATAGCAAAAAGCCAATTAAATTACACATATGCACCTCTGTGAAAACAGTGAAGAGAAGGAAAATGCTGAATTATTTATTTATTAATTATAATTATTAAACAGCTATTAGTTATTAAAATAATAACTAGTGGTTAGCTAGGTGGCGGTTGCAGAGGAAACAATTAAGTGTTTCTGCAGCAGAGAGCAGGGTATTCCATGTATCCAGTTTAACACGGCATGCTCCAAACCTTTAACTTTAGCCCCAAAGCCAGGACTGTGGCTTGACCAGCAGTCCTCGTTCTGGACGTGGCAGCTGCCCTCAGCTTAGGTGGAAGCACCGGGACGTGGGACACGGCCCTTGAGCTTCGTGTCCCCACAACCCACTGAAAAGGAAGGGACAGTCACTTTGTTAAGGGACCACAGAGTGTGAGAGGTAACTTTCATGGGCAGTGGTAGGAAATTAAGATCATTTTGAAAAGAAAGCTATGGATTTAATAAGAAAAGCTATATGCTAAATATTTAATTTCTCAATTATGATCTGCATTTACCATGTATAATCCCTGCATAAGATTTCAAATGAGTCTTTAACTTTCTGATAACTCAAATGACACTCTCTGCTAATTAAAAAGTGCTTTAAAGGGGGGAAAAAAGTAAAGGTCTTGTGTTTAATTCATACTAAAATCAAAACAATTTTTTAAAATCTCTCTCTCTCACTCTCTCTCTCTCAAAAAAAAGCCCTTTAGAATTCAACCTTCCCAAGTGGATGGCATACAGTAAAGTTAAATAAATAACACTTAAAATCCATTTAAAAAACTGAACCCCTGCTCCAACCTGGAAAGAGAACAGAAGAACGACAGAGATTTTGCTGTCCTGCACCACAGAGGAGTTTCCTCGAAGCTGAGCACTGTGCAAGGAAGCGAGGACTGCAGCACATCTGCAGCCGCCGGGCTCAGCTAGCGCTTACTAACCCGCAGCCTGCACGCCAAGAACTATTTAACTCACACGCTCTCCCAACGCAGTCATTTCAGATGGCGTGTGAGTGTTAGTGACCTCAGTGATGATGTAGTGACCCACATCATCATCAAGAATCATCTGTGATCAAGAACTGATGCATGATGCGCTTCACAACACACCTTTCTTACTCCACCAGCTTCATGTTTTCAAGCTTCACAAAAAAACACCTCCTCCTTTTTCAATGCACTTCTGCATTCTCACTATTATTTTACACAAATGCCTCCTGCAGGGAAATTCCCCACGAGACACAGCTGTATTCTCATGTGAGGCTAGAAGAATGTTTAAAAACACCATTTTTCCTAGGAGGTTTCCTTTGGTCACTAACTGCTGGTTTGTTTCCAAATACTAAGCTGACCATTTGCTCCCTGCTCTGCAGGCAGACAGCCCACAAAATTACCACCTTCTGCCTTGTTTTCTTTCATTATGGTTCAAATCTCTGTCACTCAGCTTTAGCAACCACACTGAATCCTAACTGGCAGGAAAAAAAAACATTTTCTCACACTAGAAAACAAATATAAATTAATAACATGCAAATACACAGACATATTTAACATAAAACATGAAGCAATCGAACAATTAAATGCTGGGAGTAGGCACACATACAACATAGGTGAGGAAGGTATATATACTTTTTCTCCTAGTTTACACCAAGTGTCAAGTGTATCAGTTGATCTGTTCAAGTCAGAACAGTATTTGCAATTCTCATATTTTTGATACTCCATAATTTCAATTATTTATGCTTTATATGGAAATAATCAAAAGCTCTGAAGAAAAGGTGAAATTATCCTTCCGTTTTATCTAATAAAATATTGACCTGTGTCTATTTTTCCTGTGGACACATCCTCATTCCCTCTCAGAATATGCGCTTCATGCATTTATAGTTTGGTTTTGAGACAGCTTTCATTAGCAGTACCATATAAAATAAAATTTATTGAGATCCCAGGTCTTCCAACCACAAAGGAACATTAAATACACATTTTATTTAAGCATTTACCTCATTGTATCTGTTGCTGGGAATTTTGATGCTGGTTTTTCTGACTTCCATATCAACCACTAAACCTTGGACCACAGGCAGCGTGTACTGGTAATTTCTGAAGTCCTAGTAATTAAAACAGGTTATATTTTTTAGAAAGTTGTGTACAATAACAATCAGTAATATAGGAGGTTTCATAACTATCCCAGTGACCACTAGGTGAGCCCACTAAAATAACAGCAACCAGTGACTGAAAGGCAGGGAGAGAGGGAGGGAACTGCAGTTTGCAGCCTACGTAACTGAAACACACACACACACACACACACACACACACAAATTAGGATGTCTCTTAGTCATTTCACTGATTTTCTTACATCAAAAGATCTGTAATCTCCAGCCTTGGATGCCATTTCTGTATATAAGAAATTCTGTTTTCTGTGCTGTTGCATCACTGCATAGGCACTAGTTTCTCTAGCACTAAGATTAGACCATGTATCAAAGAGAATTTTCCATATTGAAAATACCAGCAAAGCAGGAAGAGCTACTAAGTTCGTTTCGGCTGAAGCTGTACAACCAGCGAGCTTTGCCTGAATGCTGCAATGACCCAGCAATTCCAGGCAGGAACCTCAGCAGTCACTGCATTTATTTCCAGACCTAAGTGTTCTCAGGTGGCCAGGCAGGGCTCGCTTGTTGATTTGGGCCCAATTTTACAACTTAGCACACTGTCAAAAGCTGACATCCTCCATCAGTAACAGTTGATCATCCACCCAAATGCCCACGATTTCCTCCTCTCGTCTTTTAAGCATGCCAGCTACTCTATGCAAGCGCACAGTCCTTGCCCTGCTGATCCATGCACACCAACGGAACGGGCACTTACTGCAAGCAGGTTCATAATCGTGTGTCCCGTCTCTCCAAACAAAGGCTTCCGAAATCTGACACTGAACAGCGGGCACGGGTAAACTGGGGAAAACAAGACAAAAAAAAGGTCAGATGCCAATTTGCCTGCTGAGAGATGCTGCAAAACCAAAGACAATCTTTCAGGTGACTATGGCCAAAGCAAGAGAAGAGATTTGTGCAGAAGATCAGAGATTTAAAGGCAGAAGTGAAGAAGTGTGTGGCGTTATCATGACCTGCCTTCTATGTGTGCTCTGCCTCCATGCCCATTGTGCTGGCAGCAGTAGGAATTATGTGGAACACTTGCAAGTACCAAACTGTAAGGCTTAACACAGAGATTTGGACAAGGATCACAAAGAGGACCTGTCCAGCTGCCTTTCTCAAGATACTTCCTGGAAATAGTGTTACATTTCTGTGACCATCCTCCAGCTTCCTGCTATAGCATCAAAACCCTTTGGTTCTGCAGCTGATGTGTAACACATGCAAGTGATAATTACAAAAATTATTTCATTTTCTGTTTCCACAGTTCTTTAAAAAGCAGGAAGCTCTCTACAGAGTACGTCAGAAAGAATCAAGACCACATTTATGATACGTCAATAGTACAAAATTTCCACTCTCCTTAGCTGACTCGGCCTGACTTACAAAACATGTATGCAGCAATGCAGCACACACCGTATGGATCTGGCTACATGACGCGCAGGCCCTAACTGAGCCTGAGCCGTGACTCACGCAGTAACGTGTAATGCCAAGGATTTCTAAACGGGAGTCTGAAGGAGCGTTCCCGAGCTCTCCCCAAGCTGAGAAGTCCAGCCTGGCTGCCGGAAGGCAGCACATCTGCACGACTGCCAGTGCAGTCAGGGGCTGCACAATGCTCTGCAGAGCAGGGCACCGTCATGGGACCCTCCTGCTGCAAAGGCAGGACCGCGTGGGGAAGGCGCCCTGGTTCCCAGGAAGGCTGCGTGCCCAGCACCAGGGAATATGCCCAAATCCCGTCACAGCCACAGAAAGGACTCCAGCGGTAGCTTCCTACCAAACCCAGAATAGGTACTTCCAGCTATGAATATCAAAACATTTGGGCTAAAAACAGATGTCTCATCCTAAAGATGAGCGTCTTTGTGTTTTTTAAACACTCACAGAAATAAATACACTACTTAAAAACCTCACAGATGCATGCAAAAACATTGACATCTTTAACATTAATATTTGATAAGTCAAGTTTAATCCACAGTTCTTTTCCTCAGAAAGCAAGTTCTGAAGATTTTTCTCCTCTCTAGTAAGACACACATTTTAGGAAAATTCACCAAATGTGTCCCCTAAATTCACAAATCACTGTAAGGCATATCTTAAGAACTTATTTTGTTACATCTACAGAAAGACTGGTAAGTGCATGTGAAAAAACAGATTATTTTCACAATAACATGGCTTTACTACACCAGCCAAATATGGCAACAAACGAGCAATCCAGCAATCTTATGTCTCACCATTGTGGGCAGACTTCCAATAATTTCTCCTTGAGCCAGTGATGGCCAGTATCTTTTGAAAATGATTTTCACAAGATTTTTTTTTTTTTTTGAAAAAAAATACAGCAACAGCTAAGGTTTAATAACAAAAAAACTGAAACTGAAGTAACTGCAACAGAATTTTCATTAAAAAATGCAAAGGTAGTTGCCCCGTGACACACAATACTTTTCTCTGTATAATGAACATAGTTTTAAAGATTTAAAAGCCAACATTCTTGCATGTCACCATGGAAAGAGCTTAGCATTTCAAAGGCCATAATTTGTCCTAAATACAGAAAGTCAGGCTGGTTCTACACTGCTCAATTTCAGGTCACTGAGGGAGCAATGAGCAGTTGCTCAGCACTAGTTTTGTCTCCATGAAAAGCCCCCTCGCCAGCTAGTGCGGCTGTTGCAGAAAGGCAGCAGGTCATGTCACAGCCTCGGGACTGCTGTGCTGTCACTTGGATGCCACGTGGATTGGAAGCACCAGCAATAACAGATTTTACTTGCCTGTTTAAGCTCATATGGCCTTAAAAGGCAACAATTTAGGGTTGGTGTTCTCTAAACCAGAAGCTCTTCTCCTACAGAAACTATTGCAGCTACCAGAACGACGATACTTACGCCTGTATTCAGCTCCAAGCCTCAGCATCAAGCGGATGGGGAACACTTTGGCCCAGGGTGTCTCCCACTTCTGGATGAGGATGCCAAACAAGTAGGGTGGGGTGGGGAGCACCAGGTCCTGCAGGGACTGATACGTAGCCCCAACGTACAAGAAGCCCCCGTGTTCTTTGCTTCCGAGGAAGCTCTGGCTGAAGAAGGAGTGTCCCAGGTTGCCCACAACGTTACCTAGAGAGAAAAAAAGATGCTTATGTTACCCCACTGAGAGCTACATCAAGAATTTAGAAACCTGGTCAAATCATCAATGCCCACTGGTGGTTCTTCCTTTTATGCAAAGCACTTGAGTGCCTGCCCAGATGTATTAAAGATCTGGGTCATTTGAGAAATTACACAAAAGAGTGTTTATTTAATTAGTATCCTTTATGGAAAATGCAACTAGGAAAGACACGGGGGAGATATACCACTAATTCTTACTCAAATTTTTATTCTTTGATGCTCTTAATTTCCAAAAATATTTGGAATGACTGAATGAATCTGAATCTTGATGAGACTGTTAAGAGTATCCAGTGCAGCATTTACTATTGCAGCAAAGAGCCATGGTGTGATTCCTTTTATCAAATGCTACCAGCAGCACACAAACAACGTACAAAACAGCTCATCATTGGTCTCCATAGGAAGATATGACTATTTATAGTGCTGATTTGCTCTCAAAGAGAAACAAGTTATCTCAGAGAGAGAAATGTGGTCAATCACATCGCTGCTGAGCAATCAGTCTCTTTAGAGGCATCTGCTACAATGCCAGGGCTCTCCTCCTGCAGACACAGAGCTGACCCTGTTGACCTGCTGCTGCCCTTCTCCCCTGCTTAAATGTTCCCTTCTCTCCCTGTAGAGCATAGAGGACAACAGAGATTCCAACATCCTCTCTAGCTGCCTCTCAGAGTCATCATCCACCATCCAGAGACTGCTGAGTAGGAGTTTCTGCTCTCTCTCCACCAACTCATACTGCAATGTGTGTAAAAAAAAAAAAAAAAAACCTAACTCAAGGCAGAGAAAAAGAAATGCCAGGTCCCTTCTTTCTCACCATGCACATTAATTGCACTCAGTGACTGGTGGTTTCTCTTTACAGACACACACAGACACATACGAGACCATTAGGTCTCGCATGTCTCAGAAATGCAGCTGTATCAACACCCTCAGTATTTCAAACATGATTTTCAAATTATACCTTTTCCATTTTATATTGCAAAAGAGCCTAAAAATCTAACTCAAGCATTTGCAGATCCCGGAAAATTAAACAGGTGCAACGTTGGCCAGTAAAGGCAGGTTAATCAAGCAAAGAGGCTGTTTGGGTTTGAGGTGGTGGTGGTGGAGGCGTCTTAAGTCTGTCCCTTAAACTGATCCCCTGTAAAAGTCTCAAGTCAGAACAATCCACCCTGAAGCCAGGACTGATATAAGGAAATCATCACTCCTGTTGGGTCTGTAGAGAAAAGGCTCCTCTTCTATCTCCAAAACCATGTAAGAGCAAACTATTCATGTCTGTGGGCACCTTTGTTGGAGCCTTTTTGCTCTCCTACCACGTGCTGCACAAGCCAAGCTCTCTAGGTCTGAGAGAAGACAAGAGGGCTCAGTGGTCCCAGCCCCCCATCGATTCTATACCCTGAAGCACTTTCTGGGTGGTGAAGGCTTGGCAAAGCCAAGATGCACACGACCGCATGCCCGGCGCCGTGACAAAGCAGTCAAACATTTCCCCTTGCAGTGGATGCCAAGTGCTGCAGCAGAAGGGGATGACTACTGATTTTCTCCCAATTCAGGAGATGGAGCTGCGAGGCTTATGCACTTGGGCTGCCTTACAAAGAAAATTTTCGGCCAGCAGAAACATGAAAAAACCCTCAAGAGAGGAACTTGCAACTCAGCTATTCAGCATTTTGCCACTACAAGCCACGGACACAGGCAGCTGTTGCAGCACTGGCTCCAAGAGCTTCCCACTCCTGAGAGGACAAACTCTTGGGATAATTACACTGCAATTCCTTCCATAAGGACACGTAACCTCCTGCTTCATGAAGAGCATGGGAAGAATCAAATAACGAGCATTTTCCTACCCGTCTCCTCCAGTGCCCTTTGCAGCCTGCAAGCATAAGTCAAAAAGTCTTCTTGGGCTTCTCCCAAAAATATCTGACTGGGATTGTCAACCCTTCTGTCTTATTTATATAGGACAGAATCACTAATAAGTTATTGAACTGTTCACTAATAAGTTATTGAACATTTACACTTCTGAGCAAGCTTCCATGCACTTTCTATTTGTGTTGACACAAGTACTTAAATTTGCCATGCAGCTCCTTTAAATAAATATTGCCAGCTCACCAAGTCTCTGGAAGACTGAGAGACCAAGGTGAAAGCCAACCCGCCGCAGAGGTGTGGGTTTTAAGCACAGCAGTTTTTCCATAAAGAATGTGCAGCTGTGAGAAAAACTCTCAAAAACATTGTCCTTCTCAAAGGCCTGGAATTTAGTTTACAAAATATCACAACATTCTTTCTAAAGGAGATAAACTTGGGAGTAATCTTGGAGTGAAGAGAAAGGTGCCTTTCCTGACATTAAATTCTATCATCTGTCATTAGACAACTAATATAATTTTGAAAGTACTCTAAGGGTGTAAGATGCATCTAAAGTAGCTTTGCAGGAAGTTGCTCTACTCTGTTCTCCAGTATACAGGATTACACTTGACCTTAAGTCCAAGGTAGCTCTATAAAGTCCTTTAGAAAAATCAAGCTTGTATCCACTCATGTGACTTTCTCTTGAGTCATGGTCCATACTTATTTTGGATTCTTCACTTCGACCTCTTCCTCTGCTGAACACTACACCTTACCTATTGGTTTGGCAATCCTTTCCGGACTCACATACCAGGAAAGCTAAAGTAAAAGACTCTTGCATGGGTGCCTTATTTACTCAGTCTGCTTTAAGTCAGAACATCTACATGAACTTCTCCATAGATCCACTCTGTCTTAGCCACAAGCTCATTTAATTAAAAACAGGCTTTGTAAAAATATATAGTAAAAGTACAATTGAGATCTCTCCATCCTCCAAAATCTCTTCACTGTTTTGCAATTATAAAGTCCTAATGAGACCACAGCTCGAGGTTGAAGACTTCTCATAAAAAGAAAAGTAACGAAGGTCCAGAGCAGCACTGCAACAGACTGAAACCTCATCCGTGCCGACACGGGAGACGGATCCGAAGGACACCCTGGGCTCTGCTCGCACACGCCAGAAGCGCCCTGTGCCAAGGGCAGCGCAGGGGACAGGACTGCCCTTGAGGAGCATCTAACCTCTGAGCAGCCCAGAAACATCTGGGCAGAGGGACAAGCACAGACAGGTTTTTGCTTCTATGCTCAAATGTAGAATTCAAAGTTGAGCAGAAGAGCCAGTAAATAAACGGCTCATAAGAAGTTACAGATTTAGTCTTTAAATAAAAGAGCTATATTTTTCAGTTAAAAACAAAAAAAAAAAAACCCCAAACTCTCCAAAACAAGATCAACATCACTGTATATAATTCTTGCTTCCAGCCCAATAAAAAATACTACATATGTCTTTTTATTTTATAACTGCTTTTAAGAAAATATTTACTCTAGGAGATAAATAAAAAACACCCACAAAATTTATTTCAGTTTCCTGCCTGCAAAATAAATTCAAAGAAATATATTATATAATGAAAAATGTCACCATGAGGCAGGATTTCAAATGGCCCCAATTTCTACAGGGACTTCTCATTTTCTCTAATTCTCTACCATGTAATCTCCAGAAGAAGTGCAGAACCTCCAAAGTGGACAGATTTGGAAGCAAGGATGCATCTATACCAGCACACGGACCGCTAACCATTTCTGAGGGATTAGAGCCTCCAAAGTGAAGCACCACAGTCCTGCCTCTCTGGTTGGATAAAGTTGAAAACAGCCAGAGCTGCAAACAAGCTAAGAGCTATTTCTCTCCCTCATACACACAACTCGGAAAGTAAAAACAGACGGATTTTGACAGGCGGCTTTACAGAATGTTGTGGGAATTCCTCTAGGTGCTGTGTTCT
>JAVCKT010003704.1:0-11571 GCA_032273925.1 Rhynchotus rufescens
TGAACTGCCGTGGGCTGTAGTCTGTGCTGGTGAAGTCATGCTGGGCATGACTTTAAAGTCTCATTTCAGAAAAGGAAAAGACCATGCAGGAGTAAGACTATCCTACCAGATGAGGTTTAATCCCCGATTCATTGAGGATGACTTCCAGGGTTCTGTTGATCCAGGAATTCCTGTAAGGATGTTTCTCTGGAGGGCGGTAGAGATCAAATATCACAAGTTTATTCTGACTGTCTGCGAGGCGCAAGAAATTACTTAGCTTGTAAATTGACTGATTCATTGCCTGGTTTTGATCTGCCCTTGACAGTGTGCCCATGCATGAAAATGGTTTGTCCTAGAAACAAATAAATGCAAAAGGAAATCAATCAGTCAGTAACATCTAGGATAGTTAGCTACATGCATAAAACTCATATCTGTAAGAAGAAATTTGGCATCAACCCCCAGTGGGTCAGAAATATTTTATTTTCTTTTGCCCTTCTACCTGAGAAACAGAGGAAATTAACCCAGGCTCTGTGACCTAAACTGTGTCACAGCTACCTCTATTCTCATAACCTCACTCTCCCACCGTCTTGGCTGTGGCAATTATACACAGCAACTTGCACAAATAGTTGTTGCCTTCTTTCTCCAGCCCCCCAGTTCTGCTTCTATGATAAGGAGCCACAAGGACATCCCACAATCAAATATGACAGGTCTCCTAGACCTGTAGGCCTACTGAACAAAGAAAAGAATCCTCAGCTGAAGGAGTTCTATTTACTGGAGTTTTGGCCCAACTGGTAACTTCTGTCTTAATTCTAATAATTGATAGCCAGGTGGTATCTCTTCAATAGCCAGTTGATAGTCTTTGATGGCACTCACCTTAAGAAACCATGTTCCAGCGTTTAGCTCCTTCAAAGCGTCCCAGGAGAAAAACGCTGCGTTTTGAGTAGTCTCATTGGGGTAGACCTCCCCAATGTTGGTTGTCCTCTTCAAGGTGCTGTCATGCATGAGGAAAGGAACCCCATCGTAGCTGTGGGAGAGCAAGAAGCCAGGTTATCTGGGACACGGTTCCATTCATGGCATGAGCCAAGTCAGAACAATCTAGCAGAGGATCCATTAGAGAAAGTGGTTGAGACTCAAAACACTAAGTCATAGCTATAGCTCATAAGCTATATAGCTCAGTCAGCTAAACTGACTGAGTTATATACTAGCTATATATAGCTATATTACTGAGTGACTTTAGAGAAGACAAGCCTCTCTAGGCCTCAGTTTTCACATGGACAAAGTGCAGATGGAAGCATTTATATCTGCCATATCACAAAAAGATGGATATTAATTGTCAGTAGAGAACCTAAACATAAGTAATTCCCTCACTCAAGTCCTAATTTCACACTATCACATTGCTACTGAAGTGCCAACTAAAAAACTGTTTGCCCTATCCATCATGTTAATAGTTTATAGCAAAAGGTCCCATTCACAGGGGCAATTAAATGTCTAATAATTAGGGCAAAGCTGTCACAGGCCTGTACACAGTTTTCTGGCATTTTATTAGGTCTGATCCAACGCTCACTGAAGTGTGGAAGCCACACTTGTTGGGGCTCTGCAAAGTGTTTAAAATGCACTATAGAAATAATGATCATTAAATCAATAGCTCCAAACTTACTAACTTCCTGAGAACAATCATGCCCCACAGCCTGTATCACCAGACACCAACTGAGGGATCCAAGTCCCAAACATTAGTAAAATCTAATCGTCCAAAATTTAACAATTCCCAAAGGAAGTCTTAGAAGCAGCAGTTTATATTCCTTGAGACACAAAGTTTTTTCTTACCTAATGGTTACA
Organism: Rhynchotus rufescens; assembly: GCA_032273925.1. Classification (NCBI taxonomy): domain Eukaryota; kingdom Metazoa; phylum Chordata; class Aves; order Tinamiformes; family Tinamidae; genus Rhynchotus; species Rhynchotus rufescens. The sequence continues at coordinate 1,816 of JAVCKT010003704.1, forward strand.
TCTGTTTCAAGACCATCTCCACCATGTTCAATGGTCTTCTGAAATGACATCTCAGTGTTTTCTGGTGCCAGCTGAGAAGAAAGAAGCCCGTAAGAACGTTGTTCTCATACATACTGAAGAACCCTGTAAATACTTTCTCTTTTTATCACTGCTGGTTTCCATTAAGGGAAATATCTAGTTAAAGTGTACTTTGTTCTGTACTGGAAAGTCTTTGTTTTATTCCATCTTAGGTGCTACACCTATCTTGTGCCTACAGAGCAGTGTCATCTTTGCTAGTAAACCCATGCAGCGATGCCTTTGGCATCCAAATCCAAAATGAAATGCATCCCCTCCACCCACATAGACTGTTCTTCCACAGCTCTTGGTGACAAAAAAAAAAAAAAGAGAACATAGCAATGAAGGCAAAAATACAAAGGATGAAGGAATGATGTAAACTGTCTTCTCTCAACTTACCATTGGTGCTCCACGGTGCCCAATGAGGGCTGGCTTTGGTCCAAGTGTCCCCACCTCTCTGATGCAAGGTGAGTACATCCCCAGAGGTATCAAGAAAAGAAAGAGAAGGATAGCCAGGTATGGACCAACAATTATCACCTGAACAACTGCAAGAATTTGAAGGAGGAAGGCTAGAGTTAATCCATGTGGCAATAAATGGGTTTGCCTTGCAGCCTGACTTTTAATATAGCCCTCCAATTCAACAGCTATTAGCCTTCATCCCCCCGCTAACCCTACATCCCTCCTTCCCCTAACCATCACATTCACTTCAACCACACAATCCAGGAAATGCATGGGTAGAAAGCTGCAAAATATCCAGCTTGGATCTAAGCTCATTGCCTAGGTTTTCTGTAGCCCAGCAGAGAGACAAGCACGGTCAGAAGGTAACAGCCTGTATGTCTCCCATAGACTAGGACGAGCTGCCTTCTGCTCACTCCTGTCTCTCTGCTTTGATTAAGCCTCTTTGCTGGGCTGTCTGTGCAGTCGGTGAGCACAACACCTAACTTTGGGCATCAAAAGCGGAAACTGTCAGTTTTGCTTCAACGGCTAGGGTAGTATTTGCTATAAACCCTCCAGTTCTGCCAGTCTGAATGGCAAAACATTTTCAGCCTGGTTACTGAACCATCACTTCTCCATGTCCAAAGCTGGGAATATAGAATATAAAGTGTCAGTGTCCATTCTCCAGGCAAGAAGCAAATGTGTAGAGCACAGTTCACAGCCATGAAGCTACACTGTTTTTGTCCTCGAGGCAGGACCACTAAGATTAAACTCCTTTCTGAGTATGAAATTGAGCTTGTCACAGTCCCCAAACCATGCCCAATTACTGCACTGAAATAGGTCAGAACTGTGCAAAGCAGCATGCAAATCAGTAATGAGTCTAGAAAGCCACAGGACAGTGCATGGCCCCAATCTCTATCCCTGCTAATTTCCCACAGGATAAAAGCCACCTACAGCTTGAATACAATGTAAGGTGAAATGGCTTCTGCACACTTGGTTTCACACACTGACATGAGTCTTCTGTCATACTGGGAAGAGGGAGCAGAGCTACTATACCTTTCTTATCTGCTCTGATGGCATGCAGAGCCACGGGCCAGGACAGGAGGACCATGATGGTTATTGCCCCTATGTGGAGATAGGGAGCTGTGATCTGGAAAGAAAAGGGATTTCAGTGACTGGAGACAGGTAGAAACAAATCCCAACGCAGCTACAACTTTCCACAGAGAAAGGCTGCTGCTGCAGATACCAGCAGCTCACCCTCTCTCCTGAGCCCAGGCTAAGAAGTAGCCCTCATCTTAGCATTCAGTTCTCCTTTCTCCTAAGTTAGTCTCAGTCTCAGAGCAGGACTCTCTCTCTTCATTACCTCTATATAATAATGCATGAGCATCTTCCAGAAAGTATCAAGTTAATCCAACATAACCCAGACCAATCCAAACCAATCCAATTCAATCTAACCCAGTCCATGTAATAGTCATCTCAGTGCTATACTGCAACTAGATCTTTACACTGATGTCAACAAACCTGAGTGATAAAATCTGGTATTTTACACCAGTATGGAACTCATATGATATAAAAGATCCTGTTAACCTAGCGCATGTCTAATCACAGATTTTATCAGCCTCATATATATTCTGCAGCACCCAGCCTTTACATTTACAATGTATTCCAGGCAAATAGTTAATTCTCATTTACTTTAGTGAAACACTTGTTTTTAAAGGAAAACATTTAGTTTATTTGCATTAGTGCTAATTGCATTTTTTCCTTCTTTTTCTTAATTACATCTTCAAGTTGGTGGCCTCATAGACAGCAGAAAACAATACATCTTAGTGCTTTCAATATGTTCTATAAAAGCTATTGCTGAACAGATATAGTAACTGCACTGGATTTTTTTGGTCCTAAAGATTAAACAAGATCAACTGAGAACCACTTCTGCACTTTCCATATATACATAACCAGAACAGGAAACTTAACAGATAGTTTGACATTATTGAGAGCTTGGCTCTTCATTCAAGAGATGTTGGTATGATACGCTTCTTAAAACTTTGGAAATCTTACAAAGAAATCAATCCATTATTTTCGTGTGCTCTTTGGAGACCTATGGATCCAGTTGCAGCTAAAACTTGCAGTTATTAAATGTGCTATGGAAAAGATATATCCAGATGTCTTTTCTATTGCTTAGTCCATATTCAAAATAACATCTGGCTGCTGATGGAGACAGGAGGTATGGCAGGAGTCCTTGTTATAATATATGGCTGCTCTCCAAGGCAGTCTGTGGAAGGTGTCAGTGCATAACCATTTCCAGATTTGCTTTTAAAAATTCAGTTTAATTTTAACCCATATGATTGAACAACGATGCTGGCTATTACTCTTTTACTAAATCAATTTGTCCCACCTGTTGCTTGAAATCTAGAACATTTGATAGATTTTGATTTCAAGAAGAGACTAGAAAATGCAATGTCATGTCACAGGATACACCAGCATTTCCCAGTTATTTTCCCTTCCAAACTGGAACAAGAAAAGGCGGACCCTCAACACTTTGCACAGTGCATGATCAGACAGCTGGCTTACAGTAGTTGCTGAGTGATCTTGTGCATGACACCAGCTATCCCTGATACTTGATATCAATATCTTCTAACTAGAAACAGGATTCACTTATGCAAAAAAAAGGCGTCATTTGAGATGTCCAGGATATCTGAGATAGCTGCACAGGACTAATGGACATGACACAAGATCTACAACAGACTCGAGCCCTTTGGTAACAGCAGCAGGAGGCCAGGTGCAGCATCTCCAAGGACACAAACACCTGCACTAAACAGCACCATGACAACTTGAACAGCTTTTCTCTCTCCTCCCTTGGAGTCCTTAAAGGAGAGGAGAAGCTTATGTCTTCTACTTATCTTCACCAGAACAAAGCCCCAACATTGCTGAACTTTGTAGAGCAGGGAGAAGTGTGTGAGCAACTGCACCCCACAAATAGCACATCCCAAACACACTGCAGTGACTCTTGGGCTGCCAATTGATTCCTCTTCCAGTCCATTGCTCTCCTCATATTCACAAGCAGTAAATGAAGGTATGTGGGGAGAGATGATGTGGCCAAACAATATCTGCAAGGCAATTCTATGGTCACAGCTGTCAGCTTCCTTCTCAGTACATATTGGGGACCCAGATATTCTGGCACTGAACAGCGCTGGGCAGCTCTGCCCTCCACCTTCAGATCTGCCTAAAGTTGAGCAAGCTGTAGCAGATCACACACAGGGATCTGCCCTGCATCCCACAGGTTGTCCCATATCACAGTGACATTCCCCACCTGCTGTCCAGAACAGGTCAATGCTGTCCTGTCTTCAGGAAGGAAAACTGCCTGTGTCACTGATGGAGAAAACAGAAACTGAACTTTTGTTAATGTTAAGGACACTGAACCAGCAGAAACTAAGTAGGGAACAAGTCCTTGTTCCAGTGACCCTGCCAGCCCAAGGAGTCCGATTTACCCATCTTGGGTGCCTGTGGAGAAATAGCACACATATGATGTTTTTGCCAAAAACAAAGGATGTGACTTCCTAAAACGAGACCTTTTACATCAAACACATAGACTGAAACCAAACATCAAGTCTTGGCTTCCTTCTCTCAACTGTAAACGTAAAATCGTTAAGAAAATTTTATGCAGAACTGCACAGTCTGTCAGGAAAAGCACATGAAAAATATCATTCTACTGAAAGTTTTCTACCTATTTTCAAAAAATACTTGTAAGATCTTTTTTTTTTCTTTTTCAAACACATGCTTCAGTTGTTCTTACCTGGAATGACAGACGGACAGTTTTCCATTGATCTCCCCACAGCACAGATAATACAAAGAGGGCTGAGACAGAGAAGCCCAGGACAAGAAAAGTCCCAATCTGGAAAGGCAAACAGGAAATAAATCAGTTTTGGTATTTCTGCACAGGGAATGCAGTGCATTTGCCTGGCAGATAGGATTGGGATGCACGAGCTATGTCAGCCCAGAGACAGAGCTACAAGGGAATAAAACCACCAGCAGTGCTATTGATCGGATTTTCTCTGTGGTAAGATGGATTTGAAGAGTTTGGTGCCAAGGCTGAATCATCCTTCAGGGCTCCCTCCACAGTTAGTGGTAAAAGTGAGGAATTTCCAGGGGTCATTCATTCCATCTTGCTTCTTCATAGGAGATGCCTCTCTCCATCTCTCTTCCCCTTCTCCCTCTCTCTCTCTCTCTCTCATTTTGTGTTACTGTAGATGAAGCCTAGATGATCAGCTTACATCAGATCCCTGACTTGTAGATGGCTAAATTCAAAAGTGACAAATCTCTGAAACAACAACAGAACTTCCTTATGCTATAACTTCAAGTCAGTCTTTGTTATGCAACAGACTTCTTCAGCTCCAAACATTCTTATAACTCAAGGATGAGAGCTCACTTTCTAAATGCAGAAGTGAGGAGGTAGCTCATTCTCATCTCTGGCTTCTTGCCTAGTTTGAGAACAATGCAGGTTATGGTGGCAGGCTCATGTTTACACACCATCTACCTTCTAAGAACTAAATTCAAGCAAAAATTGCAATGATACTGCAACTTGCAATGGAATTCCTCATTTTTTTCAGGGGGATCATACAGATCACTTTAATAATGAGCCTCTAACCTCTTCCACCTAAGGATGCAGTCCCATTTTTTTTTTTCCACATACAGCTCTACAAAAATCTCACTTTTCTGGCTCTTCCAGGAGCCAATGTGCAGCAGTAAAAATTATTGCTGTCATTATTTAATTGAAGAAACAGATGATCAAATATCTACACATTCAGCTGTTCTGAATAGCTGAACATTTCATTTTAAATACGCCACCTAACTCCCATGAATTTCTTACACAAGGTGATTTGAAGACACTACTTTGTAGCAACAGCTCCCTGAGGATTTGCTTCTCAAGAAAGGATTTGCTTCTCAAGATTTGCTTCTCACCTTCAAGAGCCCAGGTGGCATTTCCTACATCACCCAAAAGGCAGATGACACCAGGATGCTTTGGAAAAGCCAGATTTTTGTTCTGCAGAGATATCAGCCACTTTGTTTACAGCTGCTGGAGGCTGCTACAGAGCAGGACTGTGCTTCCTAAGGAAACTTTGCTTTTGCAATATGTTACCTATAGGTTAGCACAGAATACCTAAATGTTACCATATCTAGGCATGTCAAATAGAGACCTCTTCATCTGAATGAGTCATCACAAGCTCCTTTTGGAGTCAGTGGGAAGGAGAGGTACTTCAGATGTGATTCATCTCCTCTTAATTTAGATGTCTACAAGCAGCTGGATGAAGCATTCGCAGAGGTTGTTTCCCTCTAACAACTGTAGAGGGAGGCTGGGGTGATTAATGCAGGTGGAGACATTATTCTCATGCTATCTAAAGTCTCCTAAGAGTAACCCTTTCCCTCTGTTTCTTCTCTCCCATAACCTAGGCTGCTTCTTCATGTAGAGACACATCACAGATTCAATTGGTTTGAAGTAGAGATTAGTGTTACCACAAAATTCTGACTCTCCCTACCTTGTGACTCCAGTGCAAGTACAGCTGCTGACCTTCTGCAAGCAGACACATTGCTAGGACCTAGGAAAACAAGAAGACATGGTTTGTATCTCGGTACAGAATGCTGAAATGCAATTGGGAAAGTTTGTCTGGAATTATTTTGGCATTGGAAAATCACGTTACTCCAGGCCTTTCCACTAATGGCACTGCTCTAAGTAAAACCAGTTTATGAAGAGAAATGGAGGAAATTTTGTTATTGGAGGATATTTTGTTATTGAAAATATATTCCTGAAATGGGGAAACATTTATCAATATCACTCTGCAGGACCACAGACTCCCACAACTAACAGATAATTTGGCATCTTTGTCACCTCTGATGGCTCTTCTTTCTCCAAGAAGACAAACTATGAAAGAGAGAGGCTGGCCAGGGCCAACTACCATAATGCAAACCCATACAGCACTAACTTTGTCTATTTTCCATTCATGTGTTGTGACTAGAGGAGTATCAGTCACAGGAGAGAGCTCACAGAATTAAAAATACAGAACAGAGAGCAAAAGAAAGGATGCTTCCAGAGTAACTGCAAGAAATGCAAGAGACAGGCACATCCCAGAACACAGAAAAATGGAAAATTCAAAATTCTAGCTTTGTTTGCTTTGTTTTTGGCCCTCATCTGTGGTCCTATAGCAAATCTGGTCCTTTGTCTAATGCTATGAGGCAGAGCACAAACCTCCATCCCATAGCAGGCGACAACAAACAGGCCTCAAACACCTGAGTGACTCTCCCACAAGTAAAGCACAAGGAAAATCCACCTAGGGCTCTGCTGGAGACTCTCCAAATTGTCACAGACCTAAGTAACCAATGAACCTGGTGATGACTTTCACAAGGTATAGGGAAAAGCATCTCTTTATAGACATCAGTGCTCCACTGACAAGGTCAGTTTATGATCCAAGTCTCTCCAGACTGTCACACAGTGGGTTTATATGAAAGTAGGACATTCAGTTTTAGAACAATAATATAATGGGAAGGGGCTCTGCTCTCCTGAAATCTAACTGCAAAGGAATGTAAGTTGTTTCTGATGCAGCTACAAACACACTCTTTTTCCAGAATGATTTGAAAGACAGATAGGCTCAGCAGAGAATACAGATAAGCTTTTAAAGTGCTTCTTGACATTTTAGCCTCCTTTAATTAAATCCTACACTCAGTATATAATGACTAACCATGGGAGTAGTTCACAGAGAGTTGAATTACTGCTGAAGATCTTAATCCAGCCCCATTAAAACAAGCTAGAAAGAAAGAACCTCAAAATCTCCACTTTTCTGTAAGCAGTATTACAAACACCTGGGCCTTGCCTAAGTACATCCCAATAGTTATTTTGCAGGCTATGCTCATTCAGACTTTCCCCCACTATCTCTGACTTGTGGGATACCTTCCATGTGAACCATGTAGCACATCTGGGAATGTTGTTTGAAGGAAAGCTCATTTCTATGGCTGAAAACAACTGTTCATTATCTGTGTACAAGGAGAATGAGCAACAGATTTTATCCTCAGAAGGTGAAGAAGCATCTCTTCCAGTTGCACAGTTGGTTTCTGCAGGGGAACACATCTTGATGGACCAGGTCGCTGGTGCAATGAGGACAAGGCATGTCCTGTGTGGGTTCTGGCACAATCAGCTTGAATTTTATGTGTGTGTGTTTTCCACACATCTCTGAAACTTAGAACATCTCAAGCCATGGTCACATAGCTTCTTCCCACTCCCTCAAAAACGGCTCAAGACCTCACCTGCACATATATCCAGGGATTGTCTGACACAAGCACACAGACATGTGGACTTTGGTGACAAATACAAAACTTCAGACTAATCCTGCTGAGAATATAGACAGGGTCTCTCTTGCCAGCCCTGCTGTCCCCCTGAATCTGACAGCCTCCAACACTCGCAGTCTTCTCTTCCTCAGTAACAATGTCTTCTTATTACCCTTTGCTGTCTACCTCCTAAACAGTCAATAACAGACATTTCCTGGTGGTGAAGATTCACTGGAGAGGGGACTGCACCTCTGCCTCCCTATTTCTGAGTGGGTGCATGGATCACAAGGTTATGCTACAGAAGGATGGATAACAGACTCTTTCCTCGGTCTCCTTCAGCATGGAAATGGCAATTTGTCGAATTCAATACCGCTGGTAAGGTCTAGGCAGGCTCTGAGCTTGCTGCCACATGATGTTTTGAGATCAATCTTTGGTTGTCAGTGCCAATGTACTGTTCTGAGTCTTCTCTCAGTAAAGGTCATTAAGCATCTGAACCTCTTTAAACAATCACGAGTCGGGTCCCCAAAACCGTTGGGTTGAAAACATGGTTAAACTGAAACACAGTTGAACTGCACAGAGGAAAATATTATCTTCTGGCTTTTGAAATACCGAATAAGGAAACTTTTTTTCTTCTCCACTAAGCCTGAACTGCCCTGCAATTAGGCCCCTCAGTTTAACATTTTAGCTGTAATGGGGATGGGAAAATTGTCTTGGGGAGCAATGGCAATTGAATTAATTGTAACCAATTGTCTGAAAAAACTGCACTGATGCATGCAGACAGAGAGCATCTTTGCGCAGACAGCAAGAGCTTTGTTGTGCAGCATTTTGTTCAGCCAGTGGTGGTCGGTGGGCAGGAGAGTGTTTGCTTCACTGGTTCACAATAATGACATGGAAAGAGGCCCGCAGGGCTCCGGCTGGACGTCATCATTAAGGAATAGAGCAAGGCACACGCAAACAAAAGCAGGCCAGCCACTGGTTGCTACGAAAACTCTGTGCTCCCACAAGGGCATCAATGTGCTCACATTTCTGATGTGACTGGCTACTGATGCAAGGCATTTGCCTCTCCTCTTGACAGACAGCAAACAGGCAGTTTGGAGACCGTATTCAGCATCTCTGTGGAAACCAGAGGGTAAAGATCTCTAGGGTAAATATCTCCAGTCCCTCTTGCAACCTGAACACGTGCTATAATTCATTATGGGGGCCAGACCTTTGGCCATCCATTGTCTGAAATGTATAGGAGCGATGCAGCTGCTGGCCAGTGCCCAGTGGAAGAGCTGAGTTGCCTGTATTATCTTGTGAAGCTACTAGTGTTTTGGAGAGGAATTAATCACAGGGTACAGCGAGAGGCCAGGAGTTGTGTCTGCTTTTTTTCAGTAGTCTTGGCACACTAAAATATTATTTCCTCTGAAAAGCAGCTCTCTAATTCAAACTCCGTGGTACAGATGCAGTTAATAAACGTGGAGATATTCTGCACAGAAACATAGGATGACTCTGTCTTTTGAGGCCTGTTTAAGCATTCATAATGCAGACCTGCCTGTCTGCCATGCTGGGTCCAGGCTGTGAAGATGCCTGTACAACCTCCAGCACAACCAGCTTTGTCTAAACAAAGCTAAAAGAAGCATCAACACTGATGAAAGACATGTTAACACTATGAAAACAGGTACCAACACTGAACTGAAATGAAGGACAGCAGTTTTCTGTTCTGAATTTCTTTCTGGCTTTAGTTAGTCCTTATCTGCCCGTAGCTTCCAGCTATCATATCAGTGCTGGTTAGAAAGATTTGAACTGAGAGGAATCTGTCTTGTTGCTAAGAATGTGTAACTTCTTAGAAAGACTACTGGACTGTCTGAGATGGACCAGGACTTTCTCGGCATCCAGAGAAAGCATGAATGAGAACCAGGAGTTTTCATGCTCAGGAAAACATGTACATCTCATTCCTGTCCACACTGTGATGGC